>JBCAUI010052333.1:0-20616 GCA_038406195.1 Haplosyllis anthogorgicola | reverse complement strand
ACTCGCAAACTTTCAGCACTGCATTCACGCCGACTTCTAGTTGAATACTATAAGCGGTTGCATGTAATGCAACGGCTTAACAAGCTTGACTGTTTCAGTGCTACAGCACTACATACTGTCTGCCTTCGAGAAGCATTGGATCTCCGCTGCCTAATTCGCCTCTAATCCCTTTGTGCCGGCCTGTAATCCGGCTGTATAATCACCGTGTATTGAGTAGCGGGTCTCCAGGGTTCACTAGTGGGGCCAGCGCCTGAGAGGGGGATTCCGCAGACCTCCCTCCCCCGGTCCTTCCCGGCGTCACGAAGAGATCTTCCCTTATGCAGAGCCACGACTCCCCGAGACCTCTGTAACCCTCCCCTCGGTCGCACCGCCGAGAAATCAAGCTGCTTTCTAAATCAATTCTGCCAAATTGGACGAATCGTCTCAACATCTGAACCCGTCCCCTAGGACCACACGTCTAATTCACCGCCACCCAAAAAGCACAAAATACCATTTTAGCTGACGAGTAGGGTCAAAAGAGCTCGTACAATATGCGCACAATTCAGACAGTTGTGGCTTCAACGTCTGTGAGCCGACTGATCAGCTTACTTCTCTCACTGGCTTAAAAGCTCCATTCTTTTATTATTCCCAGCACAGGGATATTACTTTAGAAGAAATTCTATGCCTGTACTTAAAATATAAATGACATTTCGTGAAGGCTACAGTAGAACAGGATGAAATGTAATGACTTTATGAGATTACGAAGCAGTTTTCGGAAATGTGCGCATAAATGTCGATGTTTCATGTAACAAGATTCTATATCCTAAGTTTCGATTATAATGCGGCATGAAATACACATTGTGCCGTTGTTTTACGTTTCAGTGTACTCATCTCCGTGTCACTAACACCAAAGCTGGATTACACAGAAATAGCATCTTAACCTCCACAAAACACTTTAAATCCACATCGCTGACAATTCCCTAAATCTCTCGGTTAAAAACTAGATGTAAATCCGGGTTATGGCCGCCATAGATCTAATTCTTCACCGGGATCGCCAGCGGTGTCCACATTTATTGGATTTAGACATCCAAGCGTGTGTAAATGCACCTCTTATTTTTACAGGATCCCATTCTCTGACAATGACTTGTGGGACCTCATTGTACGTGTGTCTATTACTGCGATCCTACCCCTTTAACGACGTTTGTTCCAAGATGATAAAGAGCCATGGGACCCCTAAGTCGCTATAAATATCGGGCGTCGCGATTATTAACTAAGCCCGTGGTCTAACGTAAGAAGCAGAGGCCATGTTCCAATGCTTCCCGAGTGATCAGTTATGGGCGTAGATTGATATGCGAGAGAGTAGTTAGAGGGGACTTAATGTTGAGCTGGGGACTACAGGAATGGCACAGTTATGGCGCTCTAGGCCCTACTATTGTCTTCAGAAATAAGATAGTGAAACGTGCTGGCTCTCTTGGGGGCACTATATGTCGGCGCTAGATTGCCGACCTGGGGGAAAGGGTCCTAAATTTAATAATATTATCTCTCCGACACCGCTGCAAAACATTTCTACTCCAACACATCCGTGTTTCCTAGATGGGATGCCCTTTAAGGAAACAACAACACATTTTCTATTCTTTCTTTACTGCTTCACGGTTTAACTTTTTGGTTTTTTAAATCAGTCAACAACTAATGTATTAAAAACCTGTCATTCGGATGTATACAGGAAATAAACTTCCTTCCTATTATGTATGTACACGTGATATTATCATCTGTATCAAGAAATGTGTTGTTACCACAAACATATTTTACTGGGCCCAAATCAAAAGTCTGTACAATTATTGGACAGCTGTCAAGTGGCAAGGTCGAAAAATCTGAAACAAACCCTCCATCTAATTTTTCACACAAGCTCCTGCCCCGAAGTCAATTTTTAAAACCCTTTGAGCAAACACTCCTCCCTTCTCGAACTCCCTAACCCTCAAATCAAAGGAAACTTTTAATCCTCACCGTTGTCGAGGGCTTTCCTCTGAAGCTGCAATACATAAGGGCGACCCCGCTATCTTGGATTCCCAAGCTGCCTTAAGTAGCTTTAATGAATTAAATGTTTAGTGGCGCAGAGGACAAAAGCATTCTGGAGAGGATGTTGTGTCACGAGTCTATCCTATCATTCAACGGCGGAATTCTCGCGGGACGGAGGATGATTTGAGACATCATGTTCAATTTGCGCGAGTCGAATGATTTCTGACTATCAGGGGAGCTCATTCTGAGAGAAAGGTTCAGGAAGGAGGGGGAGGGATAGTTAGTCTGGGACTTGGGGAATACTCCATGATAATCCCGTAATCTCACCATTCTTCCTGAACAGAATGGCCTCAAAGCTACTTTCATTACGCACGAAGAAAGTAATGAGAAAAATGTGCGTAATCTTTCGTCTTTGGTCCCTAACAATAACACACAGGAAACTGTCGGTACAGCTCTGTAAGTTTGTAGGCTTCAGATACTTTGGTACCCGAAATAAGGAGCCTAATGGGATGGGATTTCTTGAGCCAGAACAATATGGGTCATTTCTATGAATAGGAGTTCTTCATTTTAGAAGAGTGACCGAAAAAATAATTTAGCCGAACGTGGACTGTCCCTACATAGGGCCACTGAGCTAGCAAAGTGGCATCTGATCAGATACAATTGGCATTCACACCCTTTGAAATTAAGAAAAAATAGGTCCAGATGGACCTGAGTTCATTTGGCATTATCATAAACTAAGACAACATATAGGTTACAATACATTGCACTTTCAGGATTTTCAAAGTGCGGCGATCGGAAAAAAAATTAAAATTAAAATTGAACTTGGTCCCAAGAAAGTCAAACTGTTTACAAATATTGATAAAATATTTAATATTTCTCAATCATCTCCTGACGAAACTCGTTACAATGGAAAAATCTTGCTGTGCACAACATGTTTCAACCTCAAATGATTTTTTTTTCTTTTTTTGAAATCCTGATTTCAAAGTGCGGCGGGAAATGTAATCCAAACAATTAAATAAAAAAAAGTCTTACTTTTAAAGTCCAGTCAAGCGCCACCTACAAATCGTATGCTGCTGCGCAATGAATTGCATCATGTGCCACGAACACTGTAAAAATCTGTTAGCCTTATATTATGTCTTGGTAATTTTGTCTCCTGGTCTTGAAAAGCAAAATCGACTAAAAATGTTTCGGGACAAATCCATCGCTTTCACTTTCGCTGTGCCAGCTTTTTATTTTACGCGTATAAAACACGCTGTAACAACAGTTTGCGCAAAGAAGCGAGATAAAATCCACCGAAAACAGATGGCATCAAAAAACAGAGAATTGTTTTTGAAATTACCAAGAGGCAGAGGGGGAAAAAGAAATCATCAGCAATCTATCTCTGTTCTTTTCAACAAACGTTACAGCCACATTATGAAGCAGCTATGGCTCTCACAGCGCTATAATCATAATACGCCAAAGTAGCGAAAAAAGGCGCATATTACTCATGACTTTAGACTTAAACACACCGCATTCTTAGTTACCGGGTAATGTATATCATCTTGTAAACATGACAACAGACACTCAACACATGTGTCATTCAGTATTAACATCTCTCCACATTGTAATAAAAACATTTGCGGAAAAAATATCGCCAGGAACTTTTACGCAATTGCAAATAGCCATTTTTTTCTTATCTTCCATCGCATCAACCCATCTCGCTGATTTTTTGCCTCCTAACAACCCCCTTTAAACAGTATCATATTTTTGCTTGGCATTTCTCGGCAGAAGAAGAGGAGCAGGAAAAAACACGAAGACCTAATGCTTTCTTTTTTGAGTGTTTGGCTGCTCTCGCCAACAGAAATATTTACTCGTCGGAGATAGCATATTCCATTGAAAACACCTTGCGCATCTGCAGCCACTCGAGAGACTTATTCCAGCAATAATCATCTACCAGGCTCTTGCCTGGCCTTGGCAATCATAACTTTTATCAATTACAAGTTCATATTACCCGAGCAATACCCCTATGTACCCTCTTGGCAAGGCTATATCCACAAACCGAAGCAGTTACAGGTAAAAATGTGCGCAATCAGATAGGTGCTAAACGCTTCTTTATACTTGCAAGGATGCGTGGAATGAGGTATCCCTTATCCCTCACGTTGTTCCGTTCTTGTGTAATCCCCCTGGCCCACCTTGTACGGGACCCACCGCAGTCGCGAACATACCTGGTACTCATCCCTCAACTGTATACAACAATTTTTGTCGGGCTAATCGCTTAAACAAGTTGTGTTATTTTAGTATCATGTTCACGCAACAGTTTAACTGAGATGAGTAGATCCCGAATAGTACACTCGGCAAAGTCAGATAATAGATAGCTCCATCTCCCCAAGAACAAATATTGGCAAGCTTTGAATAACAGGGCTCCTATATGCTTCACAGTATGAATGTATAAACACGCCAGCTTTCATCTTACACTGTCTTCTTTGTTCTTTCCAGACAGTTTCATTTAATCAACTTGCCGAGCGGGAAAAAAATAATACACACGCAAGACTTATTACTTGTAAATGTTCTTTACAAGTGGCATTTACGACACGTTATCCAAGAACATCCTGGAATAACTTTACACCAAAATATGTTCGCGGTTGCTGTATTACATTGCAAAATAGTTACCACATACTGAATGGTAGTTATCTTTATAATAAACGGTATAAAAGTATAAAATCATCCGTTTCGCATGCACCTCTGTTTACGTTTTCAATTATCAATTGAATAGTCTAAGATCATGCAACGTAATGTGTAGCCTCAGACTTCGACATTAACGAAATTCTCTGTCTGCCAAAATGTTGGACTTAATTTCTATAGTTATTTACATCAGCTATACCATAGAGTTTCAACTAGAAACGTCATTACTTTTGTTCGTTCTTTTGACGGACACTTTTTGAAAAGTATCCGTCATCTTGAAATCTCGTCCGTTTTGGCAGAAAGACGGACGTTAAAGTCGAGGTCTGTAGCCTAGTACTGAGAATATCGCTGCTACGAACATTAGATAGAGACTGTACTCACTTTGGCCAACTTGGTCGTCTATCATGAAGTGATGCTGGTGAATGGTCACGATGCCGTGAGTCCGGTCGAGACCCGCTCAAACCGGGAATTGGCTTTGGTGCGTCTCTTGAAATTGGCGTTTGACCACCGTGTGAATGTAATGTTGGTGTATGATTACTACTTCTGCAAGACAATACATGTACAGAACATACTGCTTCTATAGATTAGTTATTTACGATCCATTCTGACATCCAGATACTACTGTTGACATCCATACAACAACTGCGCAATTATCACAATACTTGTTATCACACCCGTTTTGAAAGCGTAAGATTGAATGTTTCTCATTTACTTTTTATTCTGTTCTATTTCTATAACCAATTGTTTCAATAAGAGTATCATACCTGGGTGTTGGTGTGACAAGAGGTGTGTGCGGTTTGGAATGTAAAGGATGCGACGTTACTGAAGGTGACGATGCTATGGTGGTTGACGATGTCGTCGTAACAACTGATGATCGAGGTGTCGATGATGAAATAGATGATGTTGGAATGGCACTAGATGATACTACAAAAGAAAAATATATTTATTCAACAATTTTCTCATTGCACACAAAAGACTTTTTCATAAATTGTCCCGAGCAACAAAACACCTTAAGTGGGTATGTGACCTTTGGATTTTGTCGGTGGGCATTCACTTGAACTTGGGTCTGAAGTAACAAAATGTGATGTATGAACGGTTTTTTTAAACTGCTTTCAACTTCTGTCCTGAAGTGAAACCAAGTAATCAACTACAGACTAACCATCAGGACACATACATATTAATTTTTTATACCAAGAACAAACCAGCCGCATTCACATACAATAAAAAAACGTATTTTCTTTGCGGCCATTTTTGGTTGATTAAATCACCCTGATTGTAATCCTTCATGGCGTTATCGTCAAACTTACCTGATGACGGTATGTGGTGCGATTGGTGATGGTGCGGATATGGTGAGTGCGTCGTCGAGTTATGCGGCGTCAACGGGCGCGGGTGTGCGAGATACGGCGACGAGCTGTGATGCGACGAAATGTGAGATCCCGGGTGCGGGGACGTCCGCGGCGTTAACGCCGTCACTGACGTGGTGGAGACTGGGGTGGGCGGCGCTGTCAGGATACCGTTACTGGTGACTGCAGCGCTGACAGATGACTTAGATAGCACCGGTGAAAGACTAGGACGTAGAGAGCCGTCACCTGCAACGATACACAAATATACTTAGCACTTTGATCCAAAAATGAAATCTTTTATGAAACGAATGTGTGACGCAGTCGTGTCTTATTTTAAACGTGTAAAATGAACACACATTTACTGCAAAGCGCCTAAGATTTATCCTCGTCTCTTACACCCAATTACACCGATGCCTTCTACTATATTTATGAACATACCTAACAATAATCTTTCTCGAATGCTAAGCAACCTTCGCTTTGTAACATCTCATAAAGACTGCTTTCACATATTCT
Source organism: Haplosyllis anthogorgicola (assembly GCA_038406195.1). Classification (NCBI taxonomy): domain Eukaryota; kingdom Metazoa; phylum Annelida; class Polychaeta; order Phyllodocida; family Syllidae; genus Haplosyllis; species Haplosyllis anthogorgicola. The sequence continues at coordinate 14,104 of JBCAUI010052333.1, read as the reverse complement.
CTTGCCTGCCTTTACCACTTATAACACACATTATAAAAACTATTATAGGTTAGAAACGAGCTAGAAGTATAAAACACATGATTGACAATCTTATGACATATGTTTTTCTTTCCTTTTTATCTCTGCGCAATTTTTTCCTATACAATTTATGTTGAGTTTTTGGCAGGCGTTATAATATCCTTCGTATCGTTGTTAAAACACTCCCCACGTTTCTGTGATTATCCCATCAAAATAAACTATCAACTGCTGTAAAACCTGCGCATTTTACACAGGCTTTAATTATTTGCTGCATAAAATACGGATAAAATACGTTATGCTCACTGGTGTTGATCTGCCTGGGATCGTTTCTGTGCAATTAAACACCAAAGAACGATTCCTGATGTCTTTTGACGCAGCTTATTCCGAGACAAGTCGGCCGTAAAATAGACATATGACAAAAGTAATACGTTTACATGTCTTGTTAGGTGTAAACATATCGTGTTATAAGTTTCTGCCTTCTCCGATTCGACTACCTCTGATAACGTTATGAGTACAAAATTGCATCTCGTGTCGAAAAGGTGCAAACGTCTGCGTTCAAAAAAATGTTTGCAAAGCATGAAAATTATAGATCAATGTCAAACATAAAATAATTTCGTGCCAAATACTTTTTCAAACGGCTTATCAAAAATGGTATCAAGTTACACAAAGATAAGAGTAATTTCTTACGCTGCGTGACCCACGACTACATTGTAGTAATGTATTAAATAAGCCACCGTGACCTCTGTGACCCTAACACGAATGACCTTGACCTGACCTCTGACCTCCATGCAGATGTACACATGAAATTATAATGAAGTCTTCAAACCCAAACATTAGCACGTAAACATGCTATCTATCTCCCCTTTCGTGTCTGAATTCTCATCTAACATTCAGCATTTTGATAATTGCTATAATTATTATAATTTTGACGGGGCATATGCTTCGAATAATCATACCTTCTCAATAGTTTTGCTATGATAACAGGCTGATAAGAAAATCATGTGAAATTAAATATATCACCGATACCGTCTGATTATTGCCAGTTTAGCTTCTGTACAGCCGTTACAAAAAATTTTGTAACGGCTGTACAGAAGCTAAACTGATTCCCAAGTAAAGGTTTTCAAACTATCGAAGTTCCCATTAAAGTTTTCGGTACAGTTTGACAGGCTACAAGAGGTTTTTCTGATCTATTTGATTTGTATAATAATTAATATGATCGTGTAGAAAAAAGACTAAACTTAGCAATTCTTAGCCACTTTTTTATTAAAAATAGATCTCACAGTATGTAATTTTGCTAGGCTTTGAGGGCATGTATAAATGTATCAGTATGTTGTAAGGCGTGGTCTCCTCTATTAACAGTGTCCTCTGGAGATGTGTGCAAGACAACGACGGACGAGACAAATCATGACTATATAAGGTATCTGGCATGTATGCCAAATGGGCCAATACTGGTATAAATTTCGTGTACCACACTAAGACAAAAATACCCAAATTGGGTAAGTCACATAAATAAGAAAAACATGTCCAATGCATAAAAAAAACGTCTGGGAACTGTGGGACAAGTATGCCATAACAGTATCATGACAAAAAGATAAAATGTATATATAAACGAAGTCTGGAGATGAATGACTTAATTTCTGTAGATTTTAACACGTTTCTGCTGGGCCCAAATAGACTCTGAGGAATTCGACGATATTATGCAATGGTATTTTAATTTTAAAAATATGCTGGCGGAATTCAAACAACCCCTATCTTCTACTGAAGGTAATTCTCCTTAAAACATTTCTCACAAATGTTTAGACATCTCAGTGAAGGGGTCAACTTGTCATCAATCTCGTCGTATCTAACACTTAAATGTGGCTTTCTCATGCAATTTACCTGTTGACTTAACAAGCACAAAACTCTCCCTCTTCTATCAGCATTTACATCTGACAAGAAGCCCTTTTAAAAACACACTCGCTGAAGGACAGCCGATACATGTTTGGAATGTTTACCCAGGGGATTTTAGCAATTTTTTAAATATTCACTTTGGGCTTAAAATCTCAGTTAACTGTTAAATCTACTTTTAAATTATTTACTATCGTTTAAAGTCACTAACTCCTCTTGACATTTTATGACATTTGTCCCACATTTTAATATTTCTCCTTTTCAACTAATCCCTTCAAACATTTCGAGTCAATGAACGCTTTAATGTGTAAAGATCTCTTTTGGGCGGACACGAAAATACATGAAAGTTAAGGTTAAATGTGAAGCGTGCAAAATTTTAAACTGACTCGCATAATTTTTGTTGTTTAAGAATATGTGTAACTTAATACAAGTATTATAACATTGGTAAGGTGGGCAAGTTACATTAGATTTTTAACCTTTAATAAATTAAATAAATCCTTTCCACTGTCCTAAAACTACAAGCACTTTAAGATAATGGATTTGTCTTTTCTTAACGAAGAACTACACAACACATCTTCCACTTGAAAACCTGTGCGAATTATCATAAATAAATATAAGAATCTGATTACCTATTTTAGGATGGACTGCATAGGACAATGAACCTGCATCTGAAGCCTGCAAATAGAAATAAAATGAAAATTGTTATTTTGATTAACAATAATTCGCAATATTCAATACAATTCTCGTGAATAATGCTTTTGTGTTCTGCGGTTGAAAAAAATAAGTCTTCAAACAACACTTTCACACAACATTCAAGTTAAATCACGCATTCTTCAAATCTCAATTTCAAACACAAAATTCAAACAACTTCCTTTTATGACGGTAAAAAAAATCAATGTCAAGTGATTTTGAGAAAAACAAAATCTCTCACAATCATATTTCATCCATTGCGTAAAAGCCAAACACCACGCCTCGAAGCAATGTCAAAACTTGTTACCCACGAATAAAAGTCATCAGATATAAAATGAGTTTTCCAAGGCAAACAAACAGCCTACACCTTGCTTAGGCCTCAGGAAAACCACTTGATAAAATGTTCACCTTTCCCCTCCAAAGTCTGTGTGAAACACATCAATACTCCTATATTTTCTCTTCTTTACGAAAAGAAATCTATACAATTTGTATGTTCGGGTGTCGTGTATGCACAGTATGAAAGGGGGAGGTGGTTTAGATTTGTAAATATTACAAAATCTAGTATCTCGTTAGAAAGTATTCATGGGGGCGGGTCTCGGGAGCAAGGTTTGATTTCTTTTCCCATTGAAGAAAAACGCGCACAAAATACAATGTAGATTGTCTATCAAAACAATGTGACCTTTCCTGTCGTCCAACAATGACCACCTATGTCTCTGGTCACTGTTTCCTTTGTGCATATAGGAAGTACACTTGTACAATGAGCCAAAAAAAAGTGCACACGCCTGAAGGTTCGTCTACAAAGCTTTCTTCCCCTTCAAGCCATTTTCCGAACTTGAGAAAATGCTGCTGACACCCAAATGACACTCCAACTTGCAACTTTTGCCCAAAAGTGGCCCACATTGGCTGACCTGCTTGGCACTTTTTAAATGCCTGAAAACACATTGCCTCATTAATCTTTGACCCGTTGACACAGATTCTGCCCGAGGCCTAAACTACACGTTACTACAGCACTACTATCGTCCTGCTGTTTTATTATTCATTAACAATTTAACATAAATCTGTACGAAAACATCCTTCTTGTTTAGAGAGAGAGATGTTGTATGCACAAGTATTCATAACTGAAAATAAATCACTACTACAAATGTTACCGAACGTTCGTGCATTAGAGAACGCATAAATAAATAAATAAATATTTCAAGTAGATAGAGGCACCAAACACTGGTTCTAGTATTTATATTTGATTTATTCGAGCTTTCTACAGGTTAACCGGTTTCGACTATTTTTGTCTTCTTCAATAAATAAAAATAAATAAGTATATTTCTCATTTCATAGCTTGCGACGTGGGAATGTTCAACGAACTTCACACACGATATTAGTCTGTGTGCCAAAATAACGCACCATAGTTTAAAGTTGTCCGTCAGTTACTAACTTACATCAACGTTTTGGTTCACCCAGAAAAGACACTTTTAAGACGGACGTAAGATAGAGGGCTTATTACGTCACAAAACTACTTAGCTGAGCCAGGTTTGGGATACCCTTTTGGTGTAAAATGACGACTTCTCTACAATTTAGTAACTCTGAGCGTTGTCATACCAACTGCTCCACATACACACCGACTACATATGTGTATTTCTTGCTCAATAACCAGGCGAGCAATTAATAACTACCACAGACATAATAGCCTCATCATGTACTCCATGGACCATTAGTCCAAAATACTTTCATACATAAATTACTCAAGGCCGCTAATGTATGGTGCTTTTATGATAATTTTATGATTGTTCAAAGTCAAACAGAAGCACATAAATGTCATTTATAATTACTTTTATGACTGCAGCATAAATGATTGCCTTTAAATGCGTCTGCATACACGCACAATGACACTATGACACCCAACAAGTGACAGTACATTTTTCGGAAACGTTACCATAACGAAAGCAAACATGTTTAGAATTTAAACGAACTCTCTTAGAATTAAACTTCAGTCTCACAAAATAATGTTTGTAACCTTTAACTAAAGATTGATCAGCCTACATTGATCAAACTCGTCAGTACCTGCAATAATCCTAATACCGTAAGTCAAGGTACGTTATGTCCCACTGTTAACGACGCAATTTAATTCTCATCCACGAACCACAATGCGACGACAACATACTTAATGTTGAATGAAAGCACTTGGCTTATTGGCAAAATGTTGCTTTCATATCTATTTCATTGTTTGTGTATTACGTAAATTCTCTTGTTGTCCTCTATCGTGGACCACCCACAGATATCAAATCACAAGTGTACAAGTAAACAAAATACTATAAAACTGTCAACATACCATCATCGGTGTTGCCTGTGTGTGAAGCAATCTACTCTGATGCGCTAAAAATGTATCATTCCGCTATGGCACTTAATAAATATCGTAATTTACAAATGCCACATCACGAGGATATCAATAATAGCGACATGCGATATAATTTGCAAAATGACGCAATTTCACGTAAACAGCAATAGTTATGATGACAAAAAATATTTGTTTTGTATTCGCTTATTCATTCAGGTAGTACTATTCCGTAATTTGTATTTCCTATTTTGTATTTACATGTATGAAACACATGGAAATGTCAAATGTATCCTTTCGCTCAGAGTTCAATATTTTTAAACCGCAAAAATCTGATAGAACTCGTGTGTAGATTTGCACAACTAAATAAGTCCGTGAAATATTACTTTATAAACTGACATGAAAATATGACAATTATCCATACATCATTTAATTGTGTGGAAAAGAGTTTAAATTATTCACACTATTTACATTTTTAGCAGCTGTCACTGAGGCTGTTTGTATATGGGATGTTATTAGTGGATCAAAACTATTCATGTTAAGTATAAAGCTTTTTTACATTATTCAACATTACTTCCATGTATAGAAATGTACACAACGCCTGTTTTATATACTATTCATATAATTAGTCATACTTTTCTGCGGGTGTGAATGCTGCAGGAAATTGAATATCGCTATTTATACGTCTTTACACGTTTTAGAAACACCAGTAAAGATTCACTTGGTTTTGAGAGTGACCTTGAACCCATGACCTCTCAGAATAATCTTACTTCACAATATTTATCAATACAAGAACAACACTCATTGTTCAGTCTTTACCCTACTACTGAGATGCGACAAAGCGCCTTTGTGTACATCACACAGTATTTAAACCTTGTACCTGAAAGACATGGCGCTAATATCTATAATTTCTCACGCATCAAATATTAACAATATCGAACACCCCGTCCCTACATCCGCAGTATGTGTAGAGACTACATTATATTGCTGATGGCAACGCTTTAGTATTGAATAAATGTAACTGTCGTCACATTGCATCACGATTTCTATGGACGAAATCGATGCGCGTTTAACGCCTGTACAAACTTAATGTGGGTGACTCAGTTTAGTCGCATTTACTCTGCGCATTTATAATGCAACATATTTTGTTTTATCTGGCTTTTATTCCCATTTGATAAGGATCATAAATTACTGCTTGCCTGTGCTTTTCACATTAAAAACTGAACACTTGTGTAACTATAGATAATGTATTAAAAAGAGTGCTTGTAAAACTAATTGTCTGTTTATTCAGTTGTATTGAATATTAATATTGAACGTTTTAAGTTTTATTTTAATGTATTCGTTGCAACTCTGTACGCTGTTTATAATATTTCTAGATAAAACGTATTTGGCAAAAAGCATTTTAGTTGAGTTCCCAACGGTTTCGGAAACAGTGGCAATTTATGTAGCTAAAAGGTGTCTAATATTATTTTGACATTAATTTATTCCACCCTCATGAAAGCTTACCATTCTTCGCAGCATGTTTGCAAAGCTGGGTCCTGGAGGCGGAAGTGATGTGGCACGATGTGGTGTAAGTGACGGGTCGGAACCAGCGTGTGCCACAGCTACACCACAAGCAGCGTAAACCACCATGCCACCTTCATGTGGTACAGGTATCCCTTGGGCTTCAATATCCATACTCAGCAACGTTATATTCTAGGCAAATAGGCTCGACGAAGTTTTAACCGTTTAAAATAGTTGAAAGGTTTTTACGTCGTGTGATGAAATGTATCCTGCATCCAATATTAGACGGCAAAAACTGAGATTGCGTAACAAAAGCGAACCCAGGCACGTATCACATCCATTGTACACGAACAAGTTACATTAACAGCATTTCATGTCAACAGAACGAGAATTGTGTAACAATGAAATCCTCTTACACACATAAAATGTACCTGTACTCAACTCGACAGGTGAAAATTGTCAAATTCATTTAAACATCCTCGGTTGTATCACTCCTTCCTTTTAATGTAGGTATACATAGTAAATCCCACTTCGGTGAAATTATGAAAACTATATCAATTCGCCTTAATTACAACTTTCAATTAGGTTTCCATGGCAACCGAAGAAACAGGCCTTGGTTTCCGACACTTCTGCAACAAACCAACCGGTCTCGTCGTCGAAACCAGCCAGTGTACAATAAGCGTCGAGCAAATACCATCCAATGCGACTTCACAAAAGCCACCACTCAAATGATATCAAGCCTGTCAAAATAACTGCCAATATTACTTAGGTGCATTATGGACTTGTTTAGGTAAATTATATTGACAGCCAGCATCCATAGCCAAAGAGACCGAAAACAACACAATAACGCCAATTATGCCGCGGATAAATACAGCAGTTTTTTCGGCTTTCGATCGCCTTCACTCGACTCACTCTTGTCGCACATATCCCGCATGGGTTGGCATCAGTATGTTTTTAACGATCCGCCGTTGTGCTGTACGTTGTTGTCGTCGTATTGATGACCATCACAACCAACACTCTCAGTGTAAAACTCGGGGTCCTCTCGCCTGAGACATCAAACCGCAACACACCTGGCGCGAAGCCATTGTTTACACTTTTTGTTCGGTCGCATCTCTACGTTTTTCTACCATGTGCGTATATCTCGAGGGCAAAGACAGGTCCTTCCTACTACGTCCACTCACTCAAATTAAATTTCGTGTAATTCAAATTTATTGCAGAAAAAAGGGGGACACATTCTTCTGATCTCTCATTGCTTGGTACAGACAGGAAGTCGGATCATTAGGCCACCATGAATTAGACGACATCATCGTTCATTAACGTTGTGTACGGAAATGAGAACAAATTGGGAGATAATCATGTTAAATTCTTTTGTTTTGCACAAAATATATGTTGACTGGCAAAATACAGAAGACTCAGTGTGACTGTATTATTTTTGCACATTTTTCATTGTGAAGTTTCCAGATTTTCGAAAGCGCAGTCGACAAAGCAACATCAAATCATCTGATAAGGAACAACCAACTCACCAAATGTGAAATGCACTTGAAAACCATGGCCCAACAGCCAAAATGACACTGATCAATTATCTTTCGATTTAGAATCCCTTTGACCCAGAAATATTTTCAGTGCATCTAATCATAATAAATGCCAAAGGGTGTGCCTGTCTTTACACTGAACATAGTGTTAAAAAATGTCCCTGGCCTTGAGCTAACACTGGTCAAAGGTTAAATAACCTATGGACATGTCACCATGGGGACCATTCCGTATTTCAGCCAGACCCCAGGCACTGTTAAGTCATCATAACTCATTATAACCACAGCTAGGTACTGTTATTATGTGTCATTCTGACCACAAGGTGACCAAAATGGTATTTTAACAAGGCGGACAATCACTGGTAACTTATGGTGTGTAGCTCTGAGCGATTATACAATATTGTTGCGAAATAGGTGGGGCCTTCGCATGGCCTCTTGTTACCATTGCTTCTTTGGCCACAAAGTTGACCTTCAAATTGTCTTTTTCGACACCAAAAGGTGATAGCTCTAAGCTATGCTGACCTCCAGAACAGGAAACATATATCATAAACTCTTCTTTCGGTACCGTCGGTTTACCCATTCTTATAACGGATAATATCTTATCTGAAAACTGAAAGATACTTCTGAGAACACAAAATATCCCAAGATACGTTTGCTTAAAAAAGAAAAATCCTCAGCGTCACCGCATCGATCCCTTTCCCATAAATATTACACCCATTAATTCCTTTAAACCCATACAGCTACTTTTAGGGCCGAACGGTCCATCATGCCGGCTATTTCCCATATATGGGGCCAGATGTTTTATTAGGTGTTTCATCACGCTTAATAAGAGTATCTGGTCGACAAGATGTGCGCACTTGAGAACATAAATTAGACAGGTTTGCAGTTTAATGGCAGTCATTACAGTCACAAAGGGATGACACCCAACTGTCCACTAAAGCCTGTGTAACGACATCATAGGTCAACATGTAAAAGCTCGATGGGTCAATGAGTAACACGGCGTGTGTAAATAAATGACATTGGGATAGAAGGGAAACCTGCAGATACACCAGGTGCATTAAATTTTGGGAGTAACGCAAAATACCTGAGGTACGTAAAAAAAAAATTACACCAGTCCCAGCTAAATTGGAAACATGCAACTGACCGTTAGATTGGGACATTGAAATGAAAATAATTGTACATGTCTCAAATGTACAGCAATTATCCTTTAGCACTAAATTTCTACAGTTGATACGTATTATTTCCAAAGAATTAAGCATGCCTAAGATATTCACACTGAAAATGTACACGGGAGTAGCCACCTGGATATGACCCCTGTGATGATAATCACTACTTGCCCCTTTGGGACCCGCCCCTTACTAATTATACACACACTCCCCATATATCACCTAAACTAAACCGCCGACAAAACATGCAAATTACCAAGTTAATGTCCCACTAGCATCCGATGACCACTAAAGGCTCCATTTTATCATTGATTTATACAGGTTTTTCTAATACACTAATTGTAACTGAATGGCCATTATGTTACAATGGTCGGCCCTTAAGCCGGCTATTTCTTGTAATTTAATCAACATTAAATTTCAAGGGTGTTTGGTAATCAATATCTTCAAAGTATACAGATTGGGAAAACCTGTTCAATCTTGGAAATTACAATATGTAAAGAATGGGCCCAGTTAAACAGTGTTGACAGATGGCAAATGTAAATATAAACACTTTCTTCACCTTAGTACGAAAGTGCAAAGTGTGCCCGAACACACATGAAAAAACATGCCATGTCTTTTTGCCTTGAAAATGTTCCCACAAATTTCCGTTACATCTGCCGAAACACTGTTGTTAATTTGTCGAACGTACGCAACCAACTTTTTTAATTTCTGGTATTAATTGCGAGCGACACATTAACTGCATTTCAAGCTCAGCTCTCACTGCAAAAAGTGAACACAATGATGTGCAATTTGATACGCATTATTCCCTTCTATGCTATCAATTTTCTCTCAAGCCTAACTCAAACTTTTCCCCCCAAACTTCCATATGTAAACATGTTTTAAAACACCATTAATCATAATTCATAATATTTCCAAGCGAGGAAAAAATCATCTCTTTTGTAAATGAAGCAACAAGAAACCACATCTTGGCAATCTAAAACATGTAATTAAACCCAAATGCTATTAAAAAATCAATCTCCTTGTGATGCCTTGCCATTCAAAAGTGAACCCATATTTATCTTCATTTCCATTTATGAATTCGCCTTGTTGAAACTGGATATATTTGCCAGTCATCAAGCAGGCTACGAAAACCTGGGGAAACACATGTGTAAGCACTTGAAACTAATGTAGCTCTAATTAACTAAATATTCCATCGATCCGCTGGCTTTGTTTACGCTCTGGGGTTTGTCTTAACCTCACGTCCAGGGAAACGGTTTTAAAAACAGGCAAACACAGACACACTGTCATAGCAGCACACAGCTTGCAACATCTTTATGCTTTTCGTGAGGTGAACGTCATGTACGTCTCGTTGACATCCCAAACTTATTATGTCCATCGGAGGGTCGAGAAAATACCTCGTTAGCGACATTGTACACCTGATGTCCCCTTCCCATTGGTTCTGGCTTTGCCGCTGTTCTACTCCATGGTCGATGTAAACCGCCGTACGTTTACTTAGCAACAATTAAATGTTTATACACTGTCATTATGTTTAACTGACGACTTGTAGCTTTCACGTACAATGTCACCAAGGCCCCTCTCAGGATTTTCAAATTTGACAAAAGAGTATGACCAATGAGGTGTATTAACCCGATTTTTCTCTGTTTGGAAAACTTTTTTTACCTTACATGTTTTACACCTCTTTCACATTATTAAAAACATGTCCACATGGAAAACACTGATGTTTTTTATTTCTTGTTTTTGTACACCAAGAACTTTACCCCAGGTTATGCAATTGTCTGAATTACCACCACGATTCGACATCACCTTGTGAATAAACCTGTGTTGTCTGCACTCACAAAAAGAATGAAAATTCTACTGAATTTGTCGAAGACACGGTGAACTTCACCTAATAGCGACAGTAAACAGTACTCATAGTTCCCACCTTTGAAGTCTTTCAAACTTTCCATCAGTTCATCGGCAAAACACTTCTCAATCTATTACATTGATAAGCAGAGCCCGTTCACTATTTCATTTGCAGCAAAACCTTTATCAAATTTTCACCCTATTCAATTCTGGTATTGAAAGCGGAAGGGAAAAGCTCGCCTGGAATACAACAAATGTTATTTGGTAACCGTTGTGTGTGCGGAATGGAGACAGGAAATCATTTCGACTTCGCAGTCTTTCATGTACAATTGCTACTGTTACCTACTTTAAGACCTTAGCTTCGTTTTACCCATATTTTCGCCCTCCCCTTTGCACAAACTTTGTTTGTGCTTAATAGATAAGCGGTAATTGTTCTACGAGGTTGTATGGCCTGCTCTTTGTTAGGTTACCTTGGAAACATGAGAATAAAGCTATTTTCCCGTAGCTTATATCTCGACAACAGAAAGCACGAATATTCTTGCTAATATCTTGCAGTTTGCGTAAATAGTTCTTCGGCTTGTTTTGCATCTGAGCCGGGTATCCGAGAAAGATGCTACAAATTACCGAACGACTTTTCACTTCTGCTACCTTTACCTGTAATACTCCTGATCTGAAAAAGCTCCTCTTTTTCCAAGGCAAAAAGGTCAGAGCTGTTGCAAATCATTTTCGTATAATACTCACGTGTTTCCTATTTTCTATACACACGTCACTATGGATGGTGATGAAAAAGAAATCGCGAAAAAATGAGGAGGAAGCCAAGGAAAACAGAGACATCTTAATATTGTTAGAAAGCTTCTACGGCGGAGTCAGAACTTAACATTTTAACCTACAGATTTTTACCTTGTGATTTTTCTAACTTTCTCCAGTTTTCCTTTCAATTTTATACTTTTTTTCATATGAAATTTAAGTGCATCTGTAGCAGAGGAAATTAAACGGCTACAAAACGTTTCATAAAACTTCCCCATACATTGTAAGGCTTATTTTTTTTAATCATTTGTATTACATTGCATTGTCAGGATTTTCAAAGTGTGGCGATCAGAAAAAAATTTAAATAAAAATTGAACTTGGTCTCTAAAAAGCCAAACTGTTCATAAAAATAAATAAAATTAATATTTTTCTCAATCGGTTTCCAACAGATCAACTTCCGACAGCTCCAAGACTACCATATTTTGCCGTGCATAACATTTTTCATCAGCCACAGGTTGGGGGTTTTTTTTGAAATCCAGATTTTAAAGTGCGGCGGCAAATGTAATCCAAACAATTAAATAAAAAAGCCTTACTGCAAAAAGTTTCAGGCCTACAAGCTTTAATTGTCAGTTTCCTTTCTTAATGTTAATTTCTAAACCTATAAAGTTCCATTGTGCGAGAAAATCAAAAGTAATGAAACGCATTTTCTGCACTTCACTTTCCTTGTCAAAATCAGGGAAATTCCATCTTGAAAAAGTCGACTAAATATAATATTTGCCTTGTAAGCTTTTTATTTTGTAAAATATGCATTTATACATCAAACGTGGAGCAAAAACCACGACACTGTCAAAAGCAGTATTTAGCTTTTTTACCAAAACTACTCCTCTATACAAAAGTATCCATTCCTAGATCTTAATTAAAATTTAACACAGAACTTTAACCTTTGTAATTTAGCTCTCTAAAAGTCTGAACTCGTACAATCTTGATTCTTCTGCGAGTCTTCAATGGGATTAACTCTACAAAACTAAGCTGCATTAGTAGGTCTACCGGGGTTCAGCAATCCTCGAGTACTTTATTCCCTGCAAAATCACAGGCATGTCTCGATAATAATAACATAAAGATAGGACCCTGACATGTTTATTAATCACTACTTCTCTACCTAGAGTGACATAAACTGTTAGCAAAGGGCCATTTTGCTCGAGTAGGGAAGACAAGGGGAAGATAGGCGATGCAAGAGGTCTAAAGTGTACTTACTTTACTATCACTCAGAAGTACTCTAAGTACGATAGAGCCCATTTGAGTTTCTCTACTCCTTCATGGTCAAACTCAAGCATGATAAGTCAATGTATGATGGCATCAACCTGATAAATGAAATTGCTATTCACAAGTGTTCTTGTGTAACAGACTGATAATGGGGCAGAAGCTTGCAGAACACCCACAACGTACAATGGGAATTGTGTAATTTATTATGCCCATTATATCTCAAAAAGTAGCGTCCATCTGCACACAAACTTCAAATCACTCAGGATTTTTCTCAAGGCAATATGATTTTAGACGTAAACACTGAAAATCCACGACTGATACATCTACCACAAAGACAAAAACGCCTAGGCATCTTCTGAGGGATCTTGAAGAATTCTTAGGTGTGGTGTTTAGGGTTAGAGGTGTTCTAGACTCAAGTAGGGCCACCCTGGCTAATCAATGAGGACTTTGTCAATACAAGTGTTACTGCTAGAAGCCAGCTGGCCACGAGTACTCACGATAAACGAGTAGCAGCAAAACCTTCAGCTTAAAAGTGTGCAATTAAGATAAGAGCTTAAAAGATACCTGTCATTTCTTTATTTCTTAACCATAAATGCCATTTGTGCCTTGTACCCAAAACTTTTAAGGGGTTTATTGTACAAAACATTATTAATTTCCGTACAATTTGTTTAATAATTTTGGACAAACATCCAGGAAAACAAGTGGACAGTGACACCTCAAGTAGCATAACATTGATGGATGGTCACACTGAGTGTGTACTTTCAATTTCAAGCATCAAGTATATTTATATTTCTGTTTTCTGAGCCAACACATCACCCAGCGGTCTGTAGGTTTGCTTTTAAATTGGCTTTGCACTTTTTCTGGTGTAGAGACAGGTGGGCAGGATATTAGTATTAATAATAGAGCATTTGACTGTGTTTTGTGGTTAAACTATTATCATTCCAGGAACAAGGATAACCAAAATATCTCCACTTTACACTCCTACGTACAAACACAATGCTTATCATTAAAAGGTTTACCATAACACAGCAAAGTCAGAATGTTACCAATGACTACTGTGACAGCTGCACCCCAGGGGCACAACCTGAGAACATGAGACCACACTTTGCAAAAGGCTACCCCATGACATATGA
>JBCAUI010052222.1:0-20626 GCA_038406195.1 Haplosyllis anthogorgicola | reverse complement strand
AGCCAGTGCTGCCGGGAACACACGACCATGCACATGTACATACGTTCAGCACTCAATAAAACAGTCTAAGGCAATACCGTTTGTGTCTTATTATTTCACCCTTAGACAGCTTGGACATGGATATCCTGGGTCTTAGATTTTAGATAAATCTTTAAGAAGCCTTATTACAGATAAAATTCCATGCCACTCGCAGTTTTAATTAAATTTGGTCTGTTTGTTGCAGACCCTTTTACACATTAATCTGCCCCTGCAGTGGTTTGATCCTACATCCGATTCGAAACGAATAATGCAATAGTATTTTTTGCCCTTTTATGGGGTTTCCCATCTCCGAGATCCTGGATATTATTGCACGCTGTGAACTGGATAGAGGCAATAATGGTAGTATGTGTGCAATAGATGAGGGATCAAGGTCACCACTCGAGGTCAACTCCACGCCAATTGATGTCACGCCGAAAGAGTACAGAGTTGTCGTTTTGCCTGCATGCTGACATTACCAATATTGCCTTGTACCCTTTTGCTTACAGCCGTTGTAGACGTGCAGCTTATCTCAAAATAGCAGAACAAAAATTGACAGTAGAAGAAAGAAAGATTTATAGCGTAATAGAGACGACCTAATTACTGGAGGTAAAATTGGTAGTGCGTACAAGTGACATTTGGCTGTCATAGTGACACGTGACCGATAACGGAAATAATCTCATTTTCATTACTCATATGTAGTGTTCGGCTCTTAAAATCTAATATTGGACCTTTTTCTTCAATCAATTACGAATGTATTAAGTTGGACGTGTTTTGTACGGTAGTGATATCAATTTGTTGACCTGAATAAGAAATAGGGAGTTTCTACTGACGTATGTTGTATCGGTCGATGACGTTGATTTATGTTTTTAAATGTGATTGCTTTAGCTTTAAATGACGACTTCATCTTTTATTTCTTTAAACAACAAAACCATAATATATCTTTTCACATGTTAAGGTCTCTTGAAAGAAAAATATATCTGAACTGATGATAGATGTTTCCAAGCCTCCATATAATGAGTATGTGTGAAGCAATGGTCAAAAGAGAAGAGGACAGCGAGAATGTGACCCGACCCAGGACATGGAAAATATGCATAGCTCGCTCACGGCAAAATGCATGTTATATTTTTGACACATCCTATCAGAAGATGTAATCATTGCATGTCAGTTCCCCGCCGTCCCCTGTGCTTCAAGCCAGTAATCGTTATTAGAAAAACAACTCAAAAACACTGTTTAAAAGGCCAAAACCCAGGAAAATTCACTTAAATGTACCATGATTTTGTGTCCATAATTTAAACCAGGGTGCTTTCAAAGTCGCATGACACTTGTGACATTCAAAATGATTTTTGCTCCTCGTTGTTTCATGACATTTGTGTTGATTGTGTGGCGTGTAAGACAAGTAGTGTTGGCTGAGCCTACCAAAGCAAACAAGTTAATGCACTATCTCTACAAAAATAAGACAATTATGGAGGGAATTATAGTGATTTGTCTGGGCATTATATACCAAGGATGTCATGAGAAGGTCACTATACATAATTAGGTCAGGTGATGACATTTTAACACAGTAGATCATGTGTCGTTTCTCAAACCACAGCTTGCTATATAAACAGGATAATTACTTTTTGTACTTGATAATCTAATATTATGTTGAAATGATGAGACTTGAAATCGTAAATATCTGTCAGTCACTGAATTGTTAGGATAGTGGCAGATGTACACATGTATAAAAATCGTGTAATGTTGATCCTTAGACAACATGATGTAAGCCAAATCTTGAAATGGAAATGAAGTGGAAATAGTTCGTGTGAGTGAAATATTGTTTTCAGTAACTTGACTCTATAATTGTTAAAACTACGGTAAACGGTACAAGAACCTAGAGATTGACTTCCAAAACACTGAAATCGGATTCTGCACTGACTTTTCGTCAAGATATGACACTTTCCAAATTATGTCGTGTTTCCAGATGTATATGCGCAAACGATTGATCATTATTTTAGATCCACGACAAATGTCATAAGAAAACATCCAAATGTAAAGAAGAAGTCAAAATATGGATCGGCATGAAACTTTGTGCAGGGTCGCCCGACAAGGTAGATGCTTGGAACATTGGCTTTCATGTTTAGTCTATGCCTCAAATATGTTGTATGAATTGCTGTCATGTGCGATTCTGCTGTTACACAAGCATTAGCGACACCGTTGATCCCAGGCTAGAATAATGTTTCATTAGCTATCATGTGATTTGTATCCATTTTCATAACAACGTAATGGTGTATCTGTAAAACGTAACCGTGTTTGCAGCCGCAGAATGTAACCAGAGCAAATGAGATATGGCTTTAGATGCACTTTCGATTTCATAAACTCGATCAGATGAGATGTATCAAAGACACGCAAGCATCGCTAACATAACAGCCAACCTACTCCTCAACACAAAAATAAAACGTTGGAATTTATCAGAGATGATGATATGCTTTTGACCCGTGGTTGGTTTCGGTAGATCCAGAGGGGACGCAAGAAGCTTCTTCCGTTTTCATGTGTTTTCGGGCAAAATACGTACCGTTAATATTACGGCCAATGGGAAATCTTGGATCCGCCACTTAAGGATATTTCCAAAATTCCTATCCCCTCCTCTGTGAACTGTTTAGCAAACCGTACAAGACACTTCATGCACAATCACCCAACTCTGCGAAAGAATTTCGGTAGCTGACCGAGGCACATTCCAAATTATTAACGGCAGTAACTGTGTGCTGGCGTCGTTTTCGTGTGACGTTGACACATTTCGACCTACATATTGCGATTGTGTTTAATGTTGACATGCACGTCTGATCTGTTTAGTTTTATAAATATTATTCATGACATAACCTTTTTCGATATGCTGACCCAGATATTTCTCTAATGAGTAGAGTTTAGAGTGGCTTCCATGACCCACATGTGTCCATATTAACCTTGGCGAACATGCAGAAGCATGCTAATACCCAGGAGAAGGAGATGCGCTCAGTCCTGATCAAAGCCAAAGCCCTGTGTGTGGCCACAGGAGGGATGACCCGCTCAGGCTATCTTATTTTCTGTTACATCTTATTAGCAGTGAAGAGCTAAATCACTGGAAATGAAAGAGCTCTAACTCATCATTATTGTTGCATGCATAAAACGCAATATTATTTGTGCTCTGCTTTCAAGGCTTCTTGGGTTCTTTTATTTTGCAACTTGTCAGGATTGCTGTTCCTCAAATACTGATCACAGACCCAGGCACCTAGGCTAAAATTGAAAATGTAGACTATGATGATAATGTGCCAGTTTTGAATTGCTTGCCATGGAAAATATATTGATGTCTCTTTGCAGAAAGTGACACACAAGAGAAGTTAATTCTTAGTACGTATCTGATTCTAAAAACTGTTTTGGAACCCTCAATGGTTTCCTTTTAGAATGCATTTATGGTTTGTACTACAAACTTTGTACGTACAAAACTACAAAGATTAACTGGGATCTTGTACGTGAACAAATGAAACTTGGAAGGAAACCCAGGCCTCACAAAATTGCGGGTACAAAGCAGACGGGGTACGTCTGGAGTTCGTGCAGTAATGAGAAATATCAAACCTAGAGAGAGGAAGTCTAGCAGACCCAAACTGTTTGCACGGTTCGGGTTTTGTGGATCATGATTAAACTGAAGTTATCAGGAAAACATTTTTTGTCCTACAGTCTACATACATATATTTTCACATGCTGATAGAGTTTTATATGTAAAGATGTTTAGTCTGAGAGATGAAGTATTTTGCCACCCCACCTGTCTTCAGTTTGATTGCATGGCCACGACAAACTTCATATGTAATTTCAAAATGTAATATACAATACTGATAATTTTCGATTATGGTTACTCGATTGAAAGCGTTCCTGTAGATATTTCTTTTACTAAAATAGAAAATTAGACACGTTTGAACTGTGCCCTTCTCGAGCACATCTGCCTGTCCATCTGTTTCGTACTCAAGTTCATGTCATTTCATTCATCTATCTCTGTCTATCTCTCCATCTGTTTGGTATATAAATATATTCGTTCTTATTTTCATACTTTCTCCATCTGCTTGACCTCCAACCTTCACTTGCCGCTGAAGCGTGACCTCAAACTAAGACTACACGCTTGCCAACAATTATTTTACAGTATGTCAAACACACCTCATTCAAAATTGATATTGCAAAAGTAAACACGAGAGAGTGGCGACCCGAGTCTGAATTTATAATGGTCCATCTCATATTTATACATCATTTTACATCGATCAGCGTGGCGTTTATATATAAGATTGCGAGGCAATTTCACAAGGCAAAGGCCACAAGTCACATCTGTCCTTTTGAGTACCTGTCAGTAGCGTTCAGCGTAGCTCAATACCAGCACTCATCCACGCTTATGCCATCTATGGAGTCCCGACATTCAATATTTCACTTTCACCTGCGCGGGCTATTAAGTCACTTTTTACGATGCATACAAGATCTGACAGGGTATTAGGAACCCCAAGCCTCAGTCACTGTAGGGGTTTCATAATTTGATGAAGCTTTGCTTGGGGGACCCATGCTGAGGGATGCAGTTCCCTTTAGCTGCATCTTGCCTGTCCACAGCAGTCCAATTAAAGTCAAAAGCTTATGATTAAGGCTTGGCGGATTAGTACGTTTTGTAACGAGTTCAATATTATGTTTAAGGAAAAATTGGACCATGCTTCCCCTCCAAATATGGGTGTTGCATGGCAATTATGATAGGCTTAGTGAGCTTTCCTTAGAAGTCTCGTCTGAATCATAGGAGAGCGATGCAGCTCACAATGTGTGATTCATTGATGCACATGCCATGAGCTACTAGAGCCGTTTCTATGTTAACAAATGCTAATGGGGTGAATACCCCTCCATTTCGGATTCTCCATTATAAATTTTTACTCATTAATTATCCGAAATCCTTTCGGATATTTTGGAAGTTTCTTCTGTGCCTTTTATTCTATGCAATCTTTATTATGGTAGCAAATCCAGTGTAGATAATAGGAGATGAGTAAAAGATGGGTTTGCAGCAAAGCGCAGTAAAGTGCAATGGCTATGTTATTAGGGTCTCTCACAACAAGTAGCTCCTTTACGGTATATGTATGAGCACCATACACAGACAAGGAAATAGTAAAGCATCCATATGGAATTTCTTGCCCACTATTGCAAAGCAATAGATCCTAGCCTGTCATTTATCATTAGCATTTGGGGAGCCTTTAGGCATTGCCTATATGGCTGTAATTTAGGCTAAAAAGCAATATTGTTTGAAAGATAAAAGCAAAGGAGGATCGTTGCCGATAACCTGTAATGGGGTTGTTTCAGTACATTCACAATCATTTCATTGTAGTCAATATTGAATTTTCTCTCCAATGCTTCACATTTCTTGTGCCGTGCATTTGCCAAAATGATAGGACTCGGAAAGATAAGCTTATTACACTGAAAAGAAGTCTCTTCATTAGTTTAAAACTGAAAATGATTGTGCATTTCAATTAGATGTTTTTACCCCGATAATGATGCTTTCCTGCTTAATTTGCATACATTTGATGTGAAGTGGATCAAATATTGGTGTATGACAAACCCGAAACAGTCATGAAAGTTTTATGACAACTGTAATGTAATTTTACTCGTCCCTGTCTTCACATTTCTTATCTTATGGTGTTGCATTTAGTGAAGTGTTCAATGGAAATGGTATAGAGGCTCGTTCAGTTGGTTAAAAAGATACCAAGTGTACCAGTGAGGAGTTGAACTCTACAAGCAGGATATGAACAGTTTAATCTATCAGAACTTGTGCTACGCCTTTGATCTTGTGTATATACTTATAATTGTGCTGTTTTTCCCAGAGCCATATATCATCAAAATGTCGATTACTCACTCACAGCAATCATATTTTCACAATATGCAATATGAACCGTCCATTTCCACACCAAAAGACCCCTGCGGAAAGTATCGCGATTCTTAAGAAATGTTACGGTCATCATCATTAATTGTCTTAAGGAGCACAATCATTTCAAAATGGGTCAACCAGTATATTAAAGGGCCTTGAGTCTATTGATCTTACATCCAATAAATATCTTATTGCAAAAACAACTGACATGTTAATAACTCAATAATTTACCAGATAATGTTGAGTTTGAAAGACTTTAAGATCAATAAATGAAATAAATTATGTGATTGTGAGGGTATGACATTTATGTAACATTTCGTAGAAAGATAGAATGAAAAATACAAAAAAAACCAATTTAATTTCTCGCTGACTTTATTTTCTTTGCCAAAATATCATATTTCTTGACATACAAGTGAATGTTTCATAAAAGAACGCATAAAGTGCTTCACACTAGTTCATATATGGAATTACAATCGGAGACACATGGAATATTTTATATTTGATGTATTCTTGGTTTCTCTGGTAAAACCCAATGAAGCATTAAGAGAAATAAATGAGAGTAGGCTACCCCAGACATATATGTCTGTCTACTTATACCTGTACAATCCATCTATGTAGGTAAATAATACCATCAGACACATAAAATTTATTAATAATTCAGCTTAGCTTCTCATGGAACATTGGGTGTTATCATTTTTCCTGCCTGTTTTATCAGAAGTGTATCAAGTACGACGCAATAGCTTTAGTAATTTTAATAATGATCAATAAGCGGAATTTAAGCAGAAGTAAGAGTGTCACGTTAATTGAAGCAAAAATCAGATAGGGAGTTTTTGTGTACTGTGTACCCTTCCCCAGAGGAAGGAGATTATCTGATGAATATTTCTTCCTGCAGAACTGCCTTTAAATACAGTCAGCTGGTCAAATTAAGCATCTGTTATGAGATACCAGCTTTAGTTGATGCTGCCAGAAATGACAATACAATATCAATACTTCAAACACTAGCCCTGCATTTCAATGCAACTTTAAACAAGATATTTGCAAGTTTGATTGGAGTTTATTCTGGTCTGTGTGTGTACTTTAAGTGGAGATGTGTGCGACAATAAAAACTCTTGTGAACCTGCCGCTGAATCACAATGTACTGAATTTCAATGAGCACAAATGGAAAAATGTTTACATTGGGAAGAAAACAAATCTGAAAATTAAAGTGCTAAGGATCCCGAAATGACCATTAATGGTGTTCACGGTCCCCCGACGGCATGCATCCTTAATAAGGTCCTTACACTGGTGGGAAATGTTCGAATAAATGTGTTAATTTTGCGCTTGTATGTGTAGTTAAAGTGTAGCATCCGTTATGGATACGGACAGTATGTAAAGTAGGTGCAGATGTGACACATCCCCGGACTACCGAGTGTCAGGTACCTTGAGGTGTCCAAGTGTTAAACTCGGGTCCAGTACAAGTGCGACATTTAGTTTTTTATCTGACTCTTATAGTTATTCCGCGTAGAAGAGCTCTGCTTCATTCAAAGAATGCAGTAAGTACTTGAACTTAAATTTTAAGGTTTATTCCTTGGATACATAGATACTACGTAAAAGGCTTATTGAAACTAGTCCGATCATGTCTCACTACTATGAATTAACACTATTACAAAGCATTCGTTGAATGAAAGGGAAGTAAATGAAGTCAAGGAAACGCTAGTCTAGTGTCATCTAAGTGAATGCTAAATCATGAAAATACATAAAGTTTTAGGTAGCTGACTATGGAGAGTAAAAGCCAAGAGCTGTGAGCACAAAACGTGTCTCGTAGAAACTGCCTATTTGGCTGGACACAGGAGGGACACAAATTTGCCACAAGCTGGCCAGCTTGGGCCACAGCAGTACACACTACACAGCTGTAATCCAACTGACAACACAATCCAAGCCATCAGCAGGCAAAACAGCAGCTAACATGTGACAGCAAAATCATAGTTGCTGCTGACAAGAATTCACAGTAAATGAATGTAGCCCTCATATTTCACCATTTATGTTTCTATTGCTAGATGTTCTTTGGCAGGCCAAGGACGTTCCCTTTTCCATTTCCATCATGTATTCGTAGCTCCTACAGCGGAAAGACATAGACTCTTAACAACTAGCTGCAACTGTGTATGATAGCTGCTGTGCTATTTTAGTGATTGCCAGAACATCTTAGGATAACTATGCCAGAACATCTTAGGATAACTAACATTATCAAAGGGAAATGGAGAGGAAGTTCTAATAATGAAAACTCAAGGCAAAGAAAGCAAATGAGGACACGAGGTGACAGTGTATCATGTTTGCCTCTTCACAAGCAGTGATAAAAGTGTAGATGTATTCGTAACACGGTTGATGAAGATTATTCCTCTGGGTATCCCCATTTAATGAGGTCAATTTGTAAAAAGACCCAACCCATCAATACCTTCTATGGAAGAAATATATCAAATACAATGTAATGTGCGTGACACTTATAAAGAGTAATTAAGGACATAGCTGGTCAATTTGAAAAGTTCACCTTCATCTAAATTTAACAATTTTCCTGTCATTATACAAGGTGGATTAAGTGACCGACTGTGAATAGTTGTTGCATGATTACTAAGGAAGTTGATATAAGTGTGCTGGTCACACGGAGCTTAGGTTCTGTTAGAGGTCCTATTGGGGCTGTATAGCTTATCTCTTCCAACCAGTGTCACCTTGAATTCAGGTGAAGATGATGCTAATCCTCCAATATAATTACGAGCCCACGGGATCCATCAAACAAGTTCATTAGTAAGGCACGTTGGCGTCTAGTTAGCAATAACCTTTGCTAAATAGGAGCTGGTTATTGACATTATAGAGCCAGTGATAGGAATTTATTGAATCTAAGTGCCGCTTTTCTCAGCAATCCATATGCTCGAAGGTCTTTACTGGTAACGAGAAGATTGAAAGGACCATACAGGAAACCATTTTCATGACATTCTCCTCTCCCTACCTACTTGCAATCTATTTGCCTTGAGTACTTTCAAAAATCCATTGCTTTCTCCAATTACATTATATCATAGTTAGATACTCTTCTAGGAAATTCATTGTGTGCACACTACTATGGACTCGGATGATTTAGATGACCCATTTTCTTGTTATACTTCCAGACTGAATCAGTGTTACCCCCTGTCAAACACATTTAACTTTCCTTTTCGACCATAATTAAGCCATGTTTGTGTGACAATATTGAACTATATGATGTCCTACTCAATTCTAATGATATCAGTCTATGTAGATTTATATTTTTATTTGGGCATCACATTTTCCAATGAAATGTCGGGGTGTTGTGAGGAAACTTTTGAAGGTTGACCTGGTTTAGTTTACAGTGTTGGTCAAGTGGATACATCTAACTGACATTATATTCTGTAAGACATGATGGAGAGCCCCAACCATAGACTTTAGAGGCCATACAAGGCTAGATTGTCGCCTTATATAGCAAGTGTTATCGTCTAAGAGCTGGTCCTGGCCTTTGGGGCATGGCTAATTCAACGTGATTGTGGACAGTGGAGAGATGAGGCACTGTCATAGAAGTAAGATTTAGCTAACATACACAGGACAAAGGGCGAGAGATTGGTCTGGAAAGGCCAGGACCCGAGACAGTACCAAGGACCGTCAATCGTGCTTTCTTGCTCGTAATTGCACAGATGACCTGTCCTGGACTGAGGCTAATGCTGACCCATCCTGGACCCTGATATGAGTCTGTAGCACGCCCGATTTGAGACAAACCTTCCCAGCCCAGACAATGATGAAACATGAATGATGATACATTATACATCTGACCAGCTTCACTCATCTCTTCTTCTCGTCCTGTGGGCTGCTTCACAGGCTTACCATGCCATTTACCTCCTTAATTTAGTTTATGAGGTGTATTATCACACCTCATAATGCCCTCTCAATCTGGCTAGCAACTTACTTGTCCAGTCAGGCCACCCCCTAGCAGCTGCCCATAGTTGAATGCAATGTGTCTCATTAGCCTATTTCTCCTTCCTAAATGATTTCCAAATATATCTGGTCACATATAAAATGACTTGGTATTGTTTTGCAACTGTTTAGACAAACAGTCTGCAGGACGTACGTCATCTTGTTGATACACTGCATTACAGTACAGAATGTTGTATTTGGAGAGATCATTGCCTTGATTAACCTTATAACGTTACTACAACAGGTGACCTGATTAATAGTCCATAATCACAGGTGATGTATGCAGCGGAAAAACAGTATTATATGATCATATATCCCACGGTACCTCTTTATTCCTTCTGACGAACAGAGTTTGGATTGTAACCGGAGTTCCTTGATTAAAGAGTAATGAGTGGACTTCACGTTATTATGCAGCATAAAGCAGTCTATATTTAAACGTCCTCACCTAATACAACTTGAGATGAGATACAGATAATGAAGAAATATATCTGTTGCCTTTGGGAACAAAAACAAAAATCATATTATCACCATACATCTAGCTTATGGAAAGTAATATTGTGGTGTTATCTTTCAAATGTTGCCTTATAATGCAAAGACTGTATGCATTATGTATCAGATAGATGGGTTATTGTCTGAGAGAAGTTCTTTAACAAGTCTAAAAGAATCTAGATTTATAGGCTGACCCCATGATCTTGTCTGAAACTTTCCCAGAGAGGAAATCAGGTCAAAGTAGCCAACCTGGCCCAAGCAATGTCACCATATCAAACTAGTTTTTGCTGTAACTAGCCTCCAGTGATTTGAGATGCATCTTAATGTTTCTCTGGTACGCTTTAGGGAGTATTTGAGGCGATGGCACTCTACCTATATAATTTTAGCTAATAGCGTATGTACGTCAGGCATGCCAGGACAACACAGCTGGACTTGACAGGCATCTCCGTTAACAAATACCACACATACTCCCGTAACACTGTAGTTTGCTGTCTAATATGGACACTTCACAAGAGACAAATAGTGTGTACAGTATTATATGAACTGATTGTGTTACTGTAGGCTAAGTGAAGTTAAACACAAGCCCAGAAGCAAGTCGGTATGTAACATGTGCTTTAGATAACCTTGGGTCTTTTACTCGAAGGCAATTGATGTTACATTTCAGAACTTGTTCTTTACACAAATTAAAGGCTACGACATACCCAATGCGTTATTACCAATGGTGGTCTACGTTCAGGGATATTAATGTGGATTCTCCTGCAGAGAGACCGCATAATTCTCCATATAAGAGTGACAACGATTTACTACCACGGTGCCTCTGATTTAATTAGTAACTCGCATTGTCCTCACGTGCAGTCAGACCTTTAGTGGCAGTTTACCGATTTTCTTCACGTTGATATGTCTGTAATGTTTTCTTAATTTGGTACCAACTGCTTATAAATGGGAGAAGTCTTTTTCAATGATATAATGAATGACATAACTAAGATAAACTGGTACCAAGAATTGATCCCGAGTCACTTCTAACCAAGTATTTCAAAGCAAGAAATCTTACGGGCAACTGCGATGTCGGGCATATCACTAGCTTCATTAGTAGTAGACAGCGTTTAGCTATAAATTGACCGGTAAGATTTTAGATATAGCACATAATATGGAATGAATGTTGTCAAGACATCAGACGAGAGAAACAAGTCTTGCGGATATTACATTTGCATGAATTCTTGTAACATTATGAAGTAATCATGTCCGTGACACTTTCTATGCGTCGCTTTATTAATGGGTTAATGGAGGGAAAAAGTGGAGTTTTTGGCTTTGTTAGACAATAGCTAGTGGCAGCAGGAAAATGTTGTCAGAATACTGTGGGGATATTTGGATGAAATGAGAATGAATGGGATGGTATGGGACTGTGGCTCATCTGTCTCGACATCTACTTTACTTCTACTCCTTTACACTATATATCACACAATCATAAAGAAACTCAATCATTCCCTAGCCCAATGTCCATTCATCACATAATCATATCCAAAAGTCCAGTCACAGGGCCATTATGATATCACCAAACATTTAGCGTTCCATCTGTATTTGATGGGCCCTCATAATATCAATATAAATAAGCTTCACATTGAATCCAGAGGAAGTTCATTCAACATCCCCCATGGTACCTCTTATAAATTGAATTATTGAAAAACTATACTTTATGACCACATTCATTCATAAATAAACAATTATATACATTTGTTCTAAAGCATGATTGATTGCTCAAACACTGGAGCCCCCATATATCCTCATAAGTGTATCACCTTTATTGTCTGAACTTTGAAAAGGTATGTTGTAGTGAGTGTTAGTTGACCATTTATGTATTTTCATTCATAAGCCGAGCAACAGTACAAAAACGACAATGACCCCCGAGATTTATGCGGAAAAAGTTAAATTCATTTGAAAACTTTTTTGACACTGTTAAAAACATCAACCGTCATACGTTAATCTGCAGCTGAATAATTTAACGATTTATTTCATCTTTGAAACGAAAGTACATGCTTGTACGTACTTGCTGTTGACATTACAGATGTTTTGATGCAAGCTCTGCGGCAGAGGCATTGTGCAGGTTTCCTTTTATGGGGTGTGAAAAGGTCAACATCCAAGAAAACCTTTATTTACTAATGTCAGCGACTTACAGGAAATTGTTTTTTGTCGCTTTCAAGCATTATCGTATTTAACGCAAATGCGTGTAACTGACGAAAAAACAGGATGACATTACATTATATACTTTAATAGATTTGTCTCTTCAAGGTATTGGCAAGGCTGACGTCATTCCTAGGCATTGAGAAAGAGTACTATTTCTAAGCAGCGAGGGTCCTTACAATTAAAGTAGACGGTGCCTTTGCTTATGTCAGATATCTGTACATCTATAGATGGGTACAGGTATGTAAATGATGACAGCAATGCTTGATGGAGTGTGCCCATTCAAGTCTAAACGTCCAAGAGTTAGATAGATGTGATGTCAGAGGTAGACGAGGAAAATGGCTATCTAATGGGTGTATTTAATTCTGACTGATTACGCTAGTTCGAGACCAAACAGTGTTCAACGCATTCACTTGCTCACTGCAGATAGCCTTTCTATGTCCAGTCTATGTGACCTACGTGTCCAGTCTAGCAGGATTGACCAATGCGCTCGGTTGTAAAGTGTCTGTCGTTTTATCAAACGCAGTCAGCCCTTCTTCTTGCTTGCAGCTGAGATAATTTCTAATTATCTTCTATGGAATGGGGGAACATAAATGCCATGAAGTGGGAAATTTATCTATGGGAAATCAATAGGAGGTCAAATCTTTGAGGGACCTGCAGTAAACCACTAAGTAACATAAGCACATAGTCTAATGAAGGTAGAGTGAAGTAATATCACTAAACCATCATCCCATTGCCCGTTTGCTATTTCCCAACAGAATAAAAGAGCAACTGTTTGTGGAAATAAATTGGAGCACAAATCTGAGTCAAATACATACTTCTGACCTTTTCACTGGTCAGTCTATATAAGGCATCCAATTTAGGCTAAGCTGGACAGAATTTAGAATTAGTGGGTAGCTGAGGTTTAGTTGGTTTCAGACAGACACCAGTCAGCTTAGGCACCATTAGACTAGTGGACACATCAAAGATTGATGCTGTTCTGGACAGCGAGGTGAGCCATGTATCATGCTGGACACGCCACTGACCCAGCGCTGATAACCCAACCAGCTCAATGGAGCGATGTCTTAGCACTCCCAAAGGTGTTATGTTCTGTTGTGTTGAACAAGTCCACTGGAATAACCTGTCTCCCTCTAGTCCTCATAGACCACCTTGTACCCCTGATACTTCCCCTAGAACCCTAATTCAACAACAGCGATATGCCAGTCCACTAAATGGAAGAATTTCATCAAATTTACCAACAAATTTGCCAGTATTCTTAATAGGTCATTGCACAGGGAATCAAGACCTTTTAACTTTTTTCCTGGTCAATCTTCACTGACCACAAGGAAAAAAGGAGAGCCTTGGTCGCTTTGTCTGGAAAAGCTACTTTGCTTCTTGTGAAATGTCTGCATCTTTTGTTAGACCAGGTCCTTTATGCTGTTGAGTGTTCTTCTTGACTGCTTAACAGCTATGAGCACATCTGTAGAGATAGCGATGTTTTATTAAAGCTGCATATCAAGAAACCAAGTATCCAGACAAAAAGGCACAAAATGGATTTGTCTCAGTTATACGTAAATCTTGGTAATGTTCCTTATCGACAGGAGGGTGGGTGTAGGTAATTCACACAGTTTCCCTTCACAATAAACGACTTCATAAACAATGCTGGTTGATATACATGTAACTAGATCGTCGTAAAAGTGTTATAACAAGAATATATTTCAACTTTACACTGCAAACTTTCCGCCTGATCCTGATCTCGTCTCTTCAACAACTAGCTGCTTCAAAAGGTTCTTCTCTCGGACGTTTGGTCATACCTAAATAGATAACAGTCTCAAGGTGTATATTTGGTACGAGGCGTATGTTAGAACGACATGATAATGGGCTGTTCAGAAGTCATGCTGATGTTCTCAGATGAGTTCCTTGCCGGACGTTAACGTGTAAACCGTCTTTTAAATGTCCTCAAAAAGTTCACCACTTTCATTGTCATTGAGATGGAATACCTAGAAGTAGAATGTGGGTTTTTTTTCCAGTGGTTTAGGTTGACGGACTTGACTTCACGATTATTCAACTTCTGTTTTCACATCTCCCCTCAAAGTCGTAAATAGTCTACAACTGAAACGTAAACGGAGATCTATTTTAGCAATTTTAACAAAAACAAACTAGCTAAGTACAAGTATGAATTAAATGTCTTTTGTGTGTGTTCACTAAATAAGGAAACTAGTAAAAACTAGATTTGCTGTTCTTTGTTCAGTGCTGATTTCTTTAAAGTTGCAAACGCAACTTTCTTTCGTCTTTGTACATAAATAAGCTTTCCTGCTTACATACGTGGGAAGTAGCTTAGTCTAAAATATATATTAAAGAGAAGTACTACACAATACTTCACAGTAAGACGGAATGATTTATATGTATCAAGTGAGAAGTGATGAACACAGACATATGCTCTTTGAAGATGTATAGCAGATAATAGACATTGATTGAACCAGTTATTTTTTGAGTTACCTGGATAAGTTCAGGTTCACATCATACGGATTATGTACCAGAAGTAAATCTTTACATGGTTTATTGCAAATAAATAATTCTTTTACAATTGCTTTGTCATTTATACTTAGTAATTATTTCTTTTGTGTGGTTGCTATTTTTCCTTTTTTTAGAGGGTTGCTAACAAATGTGGGCCCTGGGTGCTGGGATTTTACAGATTCTCTATTTTGGTCCATCAGAAAGATAATTGTAAATGTACAGTTACAGATGATCTGTATAGGTGGGTATGTAAGTCAGGTCACATAATATAATCAGAAATCAGAAGATCATTACAGAAAGATAAATGCAGCCCTGACAGACAGGCATTCTGATGCATGATCTGTAAACATATTAGTATAGAGATCAGTATAACCCGGGGACCTGGCTTTGTGCCTAGACCATCAAACACACAATGAAAACCTTGCACAAAACTAAGTCACATTAGATATTAGCTCAATTGCTAGTTCTAAGATGCACAGTTAGCCCTTTAACCTTGCTAAGAAGAGTGGGTGAGAAAGCTAAAGTAATACTTCCCATAAAGAGGGTGTCGGAAAAAGGTATGGTAACTGATGAGCTGGAGGGTCCCCACGGGATCGTCCGAAGTAACTGACCACTTTTTCATGTTAACACACCTGTCCGAAACACAACTAACCATCGAGTAGAGTGATGTGTAGACGACACCATTGCCCTTTGACCATAAGACCTACTAATGCGCCCCTTCAAAATACAACCTGCTAAAGGTATAAACAGGTCTTTCTCTCCCTGTCTGTTCATCGCCTAATGTATTGGTCCCTTGGTTCTCCAGTAGGACAGCAAGATACATGTTTTCAATTTGCTGTCTGCCATAAGGCCAGTGATATCTCCACTCTTCAGACATATGTTGTGTTCCTTTTTTTGATAAAATGAACATTATGGTGAGCTAGTCTGACCTTTGATTGAGAGAGCCTTAACTGTGGGACCAACGTCTGCACCCAGGGCTGCCAACGTCTGATTGAGAAGAAATGTAGCCTTCTTACTCGGGCATTTTGTAATGAAAATCTATTAGGTTGAACCTGTGGTAACTTTTCTGTTTTAGGAAAGACGAATTGTTCACAGACTACTCGATGGGTTTCCAAGGGAAATAATGGATGATATCAATCAAATCACCACTACATTATAATTTAATGCTACTGTATTTAGTGCTTACTTTGTCAAAAAGAAGATTAATATATAAATAGCAGTCATAGAGATAGTACTCCGTAAAAGTCGCAGTAAGTGTGGGAAAGTGTAGTGATTCATGACACTGGAAGAACCTCTCTTTTCACATACGTTTTTCTTGTCTTTATAACAGAGTATTTGACAGATATGATTAGCCTATGATTGTGTAGTATCAGTTCCCAGGGTGATTATGTAAAGCAAGTATATCGATAATCTATGCTCTGTTGGGTTACGTGAATATGGATAGATAGATAGATGTAGGTATAACATATTTGTAGATATATACACGTATGCGTTATTTCTTAATTCGGGTTCCAGTGGATAAACATCAGTTGGTGGCTAAAAATTTTCCCACACCTAAACTTTACTGTGGAATTATTTCTGGTGCATTCATTCTTGTTTTAACCTAATATTATTCCGAACGTGAAAAAACGTTAAATTGAAAAAAAGTGTTATAACATAAATCCAATCGCAAGATATCGTTTCTGGGTACAGCATTCTTGTACAACGCTTCCAGGGTTCTTCTGGTCTTCTGTGTACTATGCACATGTACCTATTGGGTTTTGTAGCTTATCTCATGTGGATTATAAAATCTTTGAATCTGTAGGTTTTAGCCTTTTAACCTAATACGATGTTCTTTTCTGAATTCATCATTATGTTTTGCCATCGTTATCAACTCCGTGTCATGCTAAGACTATTGTACCAAGACATGTTTCTGGACAACATTAATAGTACTGGATATTCTTCCATATTATGTGATACCATAAGCAGGAAATCCCAAATCCACAAAGCCTTAAGTCTCGACCTTGGAGCGTAAATGGGTTTCTAGGAAATGGAACAAGAACATAAAATGTCTTGTTTTTGTACTCCTTGCTTAGCGTCACACCTCTAAATGCATTTAGTATTATTGTACATTGTGTCCTCCTACCAACACATTCTACATATTTATGAGCAAATGTTATTTGCGAGGGAACATGTCTTTGCTTCTAAGGATTTGATCAAATCCTGGAAATTCCATATATGTGATAGATAACATGGCCATATTGAATAGCAATCTTGTGATAGTGGATTCATTGAGTAAGGCAGTTGGAAATTACGCGATGGCAAATCAATGAGGAGGTCCTGGGGCAATGGACTCAGTGGAAGTTGTGTGACACAGCTTAGACTCTGGTCTCATCTGCCAGCTTGACATCTGACAAGCACCAGCCTCCAATAAAGATCAATGCCGGTCTGATCACACAGTTTAGGCACTACCAAGAATGGGTCTTTGGGTCTTTCCATTCTCTTAACCTGACTACCTATGGTTGACCTAAATATGAATAGGAGAAAACTGTTATTATCATTAAGCGACATTGCTTCGATCTCATTTTCAGGAATAAAAGGTCTCTGATCACACATAGTAAGCCTACAAATCCATCGTGTAACTTCGAGAGGAACTGCTTCACTGCTTGTGGTAGCCACTTCGAGGAACATTGTACATGGATCTGGGGAAAGTTAGGATCAAAATAGTTGTGATGACCAAAACAGTTGTGATCACCAGTTAAGAGAAAAATATATAGAAAATCTACCGTTCAGAAATTTATCAACACAACTTCATGTATCCTAAACCAATTCTTAGTACTATAAAACATCAATTGCGATTAATTTCGGATTTATTTGCATCTAACTTTGACCACATGTCCAAAGGCCTGAAAGCCATATTTGGAGTGTTTTAATCCATTATTGTCACCCACGTAATTATTGGAAAGTTACGCTCGTAGATTATTGTAAATTAGATCAACGGTGTGAGATGGTAGTTATTATATAACAGATTGCACAAGTATCCATTCTGTGACCTTCATATGCCACCTTTTAATGGAACTGTTTCCTGCGATTAGACAAATGCTATACTTGAATTGACGTGGAATTACTTCACTGCAATACATTTGCTGCGTGTCCTGTTGATATAATTAATTCAATAAATAATCTAGATGTACATCTTTTGTGTTACGATTAAAAGTGAGAGTAAGAAAATATTGTTTCACATCTTGGTGCCGTTAATACAATTTTACACATACTAATGAATGCGAGTGTGAAAGGGTCACTTCTTGTACATTTAACTTGATATCAAGTGACATGTGGATGGATAAGTGTGAATTCCTTATTTAGTAATCTAACATTTTCATTACCAGTTCATTTTGACCAAGACCTAATGCCCCCTTTGGGGATGGACCTCTTCTGATTTATATAATCTCTCATGAAAATCCATTAGGACGTTTTACATCTTCTAGGTTCTGTTACATTGACGCAGCTCTCTCTTGTGAAGCCCCGACTGTGACAGCAATACGAATCCACCTTATTATGTTTGGCCTGCAGGGTCACAGGGTCATCTAGGCAAGCAGAGGGTCAAAATAAAACTGATCTATAAGGGGCAGGGCATCAGATCAATAAAATACGCCTGTCTAATCTACGTGCATGTTCCAACTCCTTTGAAACCTTTTGCAGTGAAGCTTTGCGTTTTTTCCAAGCATCATAACAGGGTATTATAGCGGTGCTGATTCTTCAAGTGTCATCGGGGCAACGGAGCCGAATGGGGTCAAATCAACTCATGTTCTATTTGCATGTTCATCTACCATCTTGATCCCCACTCACAGCAAAAATGATCAAAACGCATCATATCTGACCATGTCATGTCATAATTCCTGTGAATGATGCAAACCTTCTTTAGCACTCACTAATTTGGTTATTATATTTGGCAGAAAAGGAATCAATCATATCAAATGTCCTTTCAGTATTTATCAACATGTGGTGCTAAAATATGTAGAACTAGCAGAAGTTTTTATTTATGTCATTTGCCGGTCATTTGTAGCTAAGGATGTTTATAAATTGGTGTGCAATTGGTGAAGATTGTAAAACAATGATTAAATTAAAATGTTAAAATTACAGTCAAATGGCCATCACCCATCAAAGCAGTCCAACTCCACAGTTAAGTGACAACTTTCTCATTTTAATTTTTGTGGTCACTTAAATGGGGTATTGTATAGTTGTGGCAGATGGGAGAAAGAAATTGGATTGAATGGTCTTTTATTTGTGAAGAAGCTTTCATGTAGCAAATTGGTTGGTGTTAATTGTTTTTAAATAATTAGTTACCTGCGTGTTTTTAAAGATAAGCTTGAAGATGCTGTAAATGTCCTGTGGTTTGACAGAGCGCTTCAATGAGCAATCTATGGAACTTGTTCAAGTCCCATTCCTTGAAGATTTGGATTCATTAATTACTTCTGACAGAAAAAGGAATTGAAACTGAACAAAAGTCGCAGAGCATTTGGTTTTGCATACATGCTCGTGTTTTAGAAAAACGTGCATATGTACTATTCTACCAAAAGAGTGAGTTTGCCAAATATGACAACCATCAAAAGCTTGTATGTAAAGTTCACTGTTCACATGAATACACATATGGTCATTTAAGTGATGTAAAGCCATTAATTTGTATGGGTTGAAGGGGTCAAAGTAGTAATTTCCTGGATGCTAGGGTTGGTAGGGATGCTTTTGAAAAAGATTTGGCAAGTGTCGAATATCACCCAGTTGGATCGTGATTGGGTAGTACGCGTGGCAGCTGTCGAGTAGCGTGTGTCACTTGAGTTGACATTAAATCCCCTGCACCTGCTTCTGAGTCACGTGGTTAAAGTTTATCCCCTTCAACTTTGCTTTTGTAGGGCTATACCAAATTATTCCAATGGATCCAAACAGAGAAGAATTTATTTACTTAACTTCAATTTGAAGAAGTGAGTTGTATTTGTGTTAGAAATGAATACTTAGTTTATGTTTGAGAAGGCTGTTAATTCAGCTGCACAGAGCTCAGTCATGTCCCTGCAAAAACCTCCCACTCAGAAACTTTTCCTACGATTTTGCC
Organism: Haplosyllis anthogorgicola; assembly: GCA_038406195.1. Classification (NCBI taxonomy): domain Eukaryota; kingdom Metazoa; phylum Annelida; class Polychaeta; order Phyllodocida; family Syllidae; genus Haplosyllis; species Haplosyllis anthogorgicola. The sequence continues at coordinate 518 of JBCAUI010052222.1, read as the reverse complement.
TCAAGAAGTAAGATGAAACTATGGCCACCCAGTTTATTATTTGTGTTTTCCATTGTTCTTGATAATGTTCTGTTTCTAAAGGTTAAAGTAATCATTATCGAACACCATACAGGATGCCTAAGTTGTTCTATTAATAAGTTAGCTGACGTAATATTTACGATGGGAACCTGTGTCACCTGCCACAACTTAATAATAAGTTGTTGATTTCATCTTCACTATCCAGATCATTTTCTTAATAACAGATTATTATTACTATTGAGTTGCATTTGCCTTTGGGAATAATTAGGTGTCGTCCATATGAAATATATTAGATTTACACGACAAACTTACGTGAAACAGCAAATGACTTGTATCACATTCCAGGTCATTCGTATTTTATTACGTCTCCAACTTTAAAAGGCAACAAGACTATATTTCAATAAACAGAAATTTTACTCAAACTTAATGTCGACTAGCATCAATCGGTACGTGAGGCGGAGTGAATGCAAAGAGCAAGCGAAAGCTTAAAGCCATTTCTA
>JBCAUI010052221.1:25613-36827 GCA_038406195.1 Haplosyllis anthogorgicola | reverse complement strand
GGATCAAATCAATACCCTAATGCTATTCCAATACGGATTGTGAAGTTAACCCTTTACTATCTATTTTAAAGGAAAAAAGTCACTTTGCGACAGTAAGTTAAAGCTGTAGTGGACAGATATACTGCTCGGTTTTTATACTAGTTTGGGTGGTTGTTTACATGTTGGCAGGAACAAGAAATACAATCCGTGTGTTTGAATCAGCATGCGTTTGTCATGGTCCTTTTCCGATATGTGTGTAATTAAATTTTATCTACTATCCCAAGATGTAATATCCACCTTGCATATATTGCAATACTGAATGTCTGAGCTATTTCAAATGTATGTATTTGAGGGTTTTTTTCTTATCACCTTATGTTCTTGTAAGATATTAAATTTCAGTTAAAGAGAACCAATCACCTGGCTTAAACAACTCAACAAATAACCCTGAACACATGTTTTATTGATTAATCAAGATTCAGTTCCATTTCTTGACAAATCTAATGTCCATCTTTTCACATTCTCATGCCAACAATTTAAATAGCTTTACTTTGTCTCAAATTTCACTATCTGATGAATTCATATCAAGTTAGAAGAAACATCTTTTACTTAGTACAAAGAACGGCAGCTTATGGTTCTATTTTTACATGTACATAAACATTATCTTGGGCACACAGAAAGAGTACCCTAATGCACAAGACAATCTTTATCCTCCAGCACATGCAGACATCACCCTTAGTTGCAAGAATGCATGGACGTGACTATTGTGGACACAACCCCGTTACACGTTTTGATTGTCAAAGTTGCCTTACACAAATTGTAAATTTATACCACACATGACATCAATTCTGAAAACCTCTTATATTTTCCAAATGTAATTTAGGTGATACATATGCACATTTAAAGTTTCGTAATTTCTTACTTGCGCGAAATATCTGCGTACGGGAATAGACGTTGGAGTCCATCAATATGGACAACTATGTGTTGACTTTGATCTGCGTGTAAAGAGGGACAATGTGTACGTAAACTTAATGGGTACTCAACAGTTTGATTTGCAGAGACTTTGAAGCACACGATATGGCACTCCAGTCTTGCCTTGGATTTTCAATGAGAAGATGCACTGGAGATAATTGCATGTACTCAAGGTAGCCCATGCATTGTCATGGATATCTGCATGAACATCATCTTAGTTTAAATGACTTCTATTGAATCAGCAAAAAGCTTTTGTGGATCAAATCATGTTTGTCATCATCTCTCGTTAAGACTGGTGCTTTTATTTGGAAATGTTGGACACGGAAAACTAATGAGAATATTTACCTGTAGTCAAATTACACTATTCCAACCTGGTACCCGAGAAACGGATCCTGCTACTCAGTCATCGCGAGTTGATACATCTGCATTTTGAATTCTATGTTAATGTGTTTAATTTTGTTTCATTATCTGTTGCTTGTATCAGCTGTACACTTTCAAAATGCAACATGCCTCACAGAATCACGTAAAAAAAGTTCCTCAGTTTGAAGCATGACTAGAGTCAGAACAACACATCAGCGAGACTGATAACGGTTAGGGACTTTCATTTTGTAATCATATTTTGGAAACACAAATCTTGAAATTCCTATCATTGGGAAACCTGCAGAACAAAAAAGAACCAAAGAATTCCACGCTTTGTTTTCGATGTTGCATTTTTGTGTTTTGTATGGCTTTTGTACGCTCATTTTCGGAACAACTGATCTGTCATCCTTCCACAACAATTGTTCAAGGGTTAAAATTCACAATTTATCGAAGCTGAAACCTTAAATAACAACATCAAGACTATTCCTCTTCATTGAATCTCATTTGGTATTCTACGTTAGATGTGTCTTCCATGTTTAAATAATTCCTTGTAACTTTGAGTGATATACTACTTTCATATCTTTCACTCTAAGGTCATTAATTGATACATTTACCTGACACTGAGATGCAATGAAAACCTTATTGTTCTTTATCTACTTTAATCTGAGCTTCACTGATGAGGATGCTTAAATTGAAAACAACTAATGAAGGGATAAGAAGCACATTACCATTAAATATGATGCAGAGGCTTTAATAAAGGTAGTGATGGCCTCCAATAAATTAAGTAACTATTCATTTAGCTGACACCTCGTAGTCTCGTATCAAGGTGCAAATAAAATACACAACCGAGAACTAAAGGATCTCAGACCCGACAATAAGCCATTAATGTTTTACGTTGTGAGTGAAACCTTAAATGGTCTGTTCCAGAGACATGCATGTAGAAGCAGCAAACCTGGCATAATCTCCATATTGTTTTGCGAAATAGAATTATACATGTACCTGAGTCAAATGAAAGGAGATCTTTTCCTAATTTATAGTCTCTGAGGCAATAGAAATATAAATAAAGAAATTAATTGTCGTTGTCCTGCAAAATATTTGGTATTTTTCATTACACATATCATGTTGTTAACATACAATAGTTTTTAAAATTATTTTTCTTTTCAACTCAATGTAAAAAAAACCATCAACGTGACAAATATCCATGGTGTACTAAAATGACAGTCATACTGAAGCCAGTGCTTCTGGCGATATTGCTCTAATAAATAACTCTTGCTGGTTAATATCAACAAACTTGTATAATGTCAGTGATTTATGGTATTTATCATCGGAATAGTTATCTGTGCGCGGATTAGTCTTGTTAAATTAAACATCATAATAACCCTTCTGTTAGAAATGACCGCAGTAGATAATAATTATTAATCCTTTGATAATTTATACCAGGCAGGTGAATTTACAAGCCATTTCATTGTTTGACATCTTTTATTTTTAATGTCACCGCGATTTAGTACAGATCAGTTTCTTTATTCATACGGCCAAGTCTTCTTTCAATATCCAGCGAGAACATGTCATACAAGAAATTTCGTACAATTCATGCTACAAGTTGCAAAATGTACGCATTGAATGCACTTGAAAAGTGTCCCTTTTTAATATTATCTGAGAAAATATTTCAGTGAAAATGCAACTGAATCAAGTCAAAATGGGATCATATTTTTCACCTATCAATGCTAACACTGATGTATTTCATACATTCACAAATTACCCAATTATCCCGTAATTCAATCCAACACTAATATAGCATGTTTTAATAAAAACCCATTGACTGTTATCATCTTTTACTCTTGTACGCGGCTTTGTAGCCAATAACATCTCTCACAAATGCGTGTTGATAACACCTGTGGCATTCTGACCTTTATGTCTTCCATTGGAGAGTGACCCTCTACATATGAGAACATTATAGCTAAAGTACAATTACCGAAGACCATCAAGAAAGGATGCGACAATCGCGAAATTCATCTGAAGCTAAATAGCAAGCGAGTCATCAATTTAGCTACATTTTGATTTTGACAATTTACTCGGTCGCTCTATCCTCTCCTCTGTGATAATTGGCTTTCAATCTGTTTGCGAGGGATGTAGGCCCCTGATGCTGAAGGGTACTTATCCTATTAGGCTCTGTTGGCGTGATATGGAATTAAGTTATCAGGCCCTTAATTGGAAACGATGGTTATTTTTCATCCATCGCTTTTGACTCTGTGAGCTTTCTCTCGCGCCTAACAAAAGCCTCCCCACTTAGCGTAACTCTACTAATTTAGGATTCCCTCTCTACTCTGTCTGTCTGCCTACATTGGCAAGGCAGAAAAATAAAACAGTTCATCAGCCGCTGAGTGAAGTTTGTCACGAAACCAGCTTTTTCAATAAAAAATAAAAAACATATGAAGTGGATACAGCTTTTGCACGAGAAAGGCTTCAATCTGGATAGCTGACAAATTAAGGTCAACAGGGGCTTTAGAGAGCTGATAAAACTCGCATTTGAAGTGGGTCACAATAACTCATGCACTAGCCCAAAATGAGTGCTTGCCACTCTAACAAAACAACTAAATGAAGATCTCTGGAGGAGCTAAATTCGATGTGAAGGCCTGAACTGAAACTCTCGTGACTCGGGTCCATTTTTCTAGTGCTTGTCCTCCAGTAGTCCTTGACAACTAGACCATTAGCTTTTCAGATACTCCTTGCAGTAAAGTGTCCTATCAAGTATAAAACACCTTAGGCCATCTTACTGTTTTTGTTACCGACTTGAATTTATGCCTGGCTGAAAGAAAGAATTTTCATCTAAATGCCTATACTTTAAAAGATTTACTTTAAACATGATTTATTTAAATAAATTTTAAATTTTAAGCAATAGTTTCTTTGCACTTATTGGCAATTTTAAAGACTTTTATCAACGTCGTTTGCTTCGTTTCTTAATCAAATCGAACAAATATTTATAACTGGTTGAAGAATGGGTATTTTCAAGAGTTATTCATTATATTTTACACTATTCAACGTGCCACAAAAGTAACCCGAGGATTGGTGAATATTCCAAAAAAAGTCAGGATATACGCCAGCAAAGCCAACAGTACAAATGACTGGGTAACTTATCGCTTCACCTAAGATTGCTGCTCTGTCAAGGTGACACGCAGACCAACAAACTTTATGACTTTTACGGTGATAAATGAAAGCGATAAAGTCATGAAATCTTGGGTCGACAGGAAGTTTGCTTGTGGGATCTAATGGCCTATTGCCTGCCTGCAAGTTGCAGAGGCCCGCATGCAGCCGCAGTAGTGTAACTTGCCTTTCCTGGCTACAAGTCAACAAATATAGATGCCAAAAATGTGCACACACATTACCTGCGTCATTTATAAATCTTAATTAACAGCAGTACTCGCTTGGTGTGTTGACACAGCCCCACTGGCCTGCCATTGCCCCTGATGTGCTAATGAAACCCAAGAAAAAATATTGCAAATGTTCCATCTGTCGCGGTGATAGGACATGGTGTCGCTGTTTGCCGTAGACAAATACCGACCACACGGGCAAGTCAATCTGATAACCGAGAAGCCAGGCCTTGTCGGCGACAGAGCAGCGGCTTGTTAGCGGAACCTTCACTGCGCCGGGTGATATCGTCGAGTACGGGGGATGCCGGCAGCTTCTCGGCTGTCCAACATATGTCCATGTGGTTCCCACTTTGACGTGACAAACATTACATCGTGTGCACTTGCCATAAGTTTTTTGTTGACTGACAGCAAATAAAACCTACCGATTTTTGCCTAATTAGGACATTTTCGAGTCCGATATTGGACTTGATTTAAACTTTGTGGCAATAAGTCCAATCTGCCGATGAACGCAATTCTTGTACAGATATTGACAATCTATTTGTAAATAGTTGGTTTTAACATAATGGTCTTTGACTGCAGTTTGTAGCTGAAATGTAACTATCCTTGTATTAGAATGAAAACTACTAAATATAATTAAATTGTAGGTCTATGATGCGTCTTCTTTATTTTTTCCGTTTTGGTTAAATGTAGATGTAGCTATATTAGCCTTCAAATGTTCCTAATTCATTGAAGAAGACAACATTTGAAGAAACTTCATTATTCTATCCCACAGTAGAGCAGAAAATCCTATTAATTTTGAAACAATAGAATTTTGCACTGTGCTTTTATCGGTGTTGAAAGCACACTAAGTATGTTATTTATTTCCAAAAGATCCCAATTAATATATTTTCCTCACCTGCCACTGGGAATTCTAATCTGTTTCAAGCAGTTTTCTTCAACTATTATTTTTAAATTAAACAACATTCACAAGTGTTTTCTAGATCAACTTAAAGAGAAACAAGACAAAACGTCGGCTTCATTTGGTCCCTGAGCAAGTAAATGTATCAATTAGTGGCTTCAAAGTCGGATATGAAAGCAGTATATCATTTAAAAGGTTCCGCGAATCACTGAAGGGTTAAAGGTATCTTTTAAGGTAAAGGAAATTAGGGTAGAAAATGTCAAACTGGATTGTGATAAAAGCCATTTTGGATCTATTCCTTATACTAAAGGAAATTTACCTTGAATCTACCTGGCAAATAAAAAAATAAGCCATTTACTATGATTGGAAAGTCACAGAAGTAATGTCTGCTCTTTGCTTTGTGGGATACGATAATTCAATAGACTCTATGAAGCATGCTTATTACACATCCAGAGATGAGATTTGAATGCAATTGAATAGAAGTGGTGATAAAGAGTTAAAGACTTCAGTAGCTAAAAGCTTTAGAGAGATTCATCTTAAAACGACCCTGTCTGCCTCTTAAAAGGGAAAGGAGGCAGGAGGCTATTTGCTGCAGCATTTCCTGCTTTAAAATGCATCCGTCGCAGGGCATTGATGAGACTACATATAACAGAACAAGGACTAGATAGACCTTTTCATCTGACTTTGAATTGATGGATCTTTAGGTAATGATAGATGGATAGGAAATGTGGGCTGGAAGATTATCCATGGCTTACATTAGTCCAATCAATATCAGCTACCAAGAAGACATTAAGATGAGGCATGCTTTGAAGTTAAAGCAAATATACCTATGAACTGATAAAGCAGAAATTTGTAAATTGCCTTTGTAAGGAGAAGTGAAAACATTTATCCATAATGTGCTAATCCCTTTTCTGTCCAGCATCTCCAAATAAAGCATTACCAGTCTTAACAAGAGATGAAGCAAACGTGATGTGATCCACAAAAGCTTTTAGCTGATTCAATAAAAACTCTGCAGAAGTCATTAAACTAAGATGATGTTCATGCAGATATCCATGACAATGCATGGGCTACCTTGAGTACATGCAATTATCTCCAGCGCATCTTCTCATTGAAAATCCAAGGCAAGACTGGAGTACCATATCGTGTGCTTCAAAGTCTCTGCAAATCAAACTGTTGAGTACCCATTAAGTTTACGTACACATTGTCCCTCTTTACACGCAGATCAAAGTCAACACATAGTTGTCCACATTGATGGACTGCAGAGGTTTATGAATACCAAAGTTAGGGTTCAGTTTTGTTACTTCCGAAATTCACTTTAGGTGGAACTTACACTGTGATGAGACCATAAAGCAGAGATCATGTCTTGCAAACGCCTAATAATAATTAGGGACAGTAACCTATTCGTGTTATTGCAAGTGTACCATGACACTTCACAACAGAAGAATATCTGGACAATTTCCAAGACGTCCTGCTGGTTGCTTCATGCGAATACAGTCGGCATCATAACCATGCACCTATGCACCTACTCCATTAAATTAAAAGGCATAGGTCCAACCTGCAATAATACCAGAAGGATTCGGGACTATGTATGGGGATTGTGCAAGAAAAAGGTTTAATCTATTTATTATAATAGGTATCCACGTGTGCCGTGAACAAGTAGACTAGAGATCTAATTATTTTAATACATCACAGCAACATGCTATAAATCCCAGAATATTGTATGTGTGCACATAGAAATATTCAACAGCGTTGGTGATGCACTTTATCAGCACACAAAAATTACATTAGGACTTAACACGGTACCTTATGGCAGCTCCCTTTTTCCCCCTTATGTATACAATTAATACGATTTTTGTGTAATGTTACGAGTCTGAGTAAATAAAATTTAAAACATGGTATTGTTCCATGTTACCATATTGTAATTTCGAAGCCCGAAGTAAGAACCAAATCATGTCTGCCGTCGTAGAGGATAAAATTTAAGCTGTTTTTACAATTGTCAACAGATTTTCACGGAAGCTTTATGAATACCAATCTACATAAGATCAACCTCTCCTCGCAACAAACTCGACACCCAGAAAACTATTGTTCCGAACAGATGCCCACCACTCAGTTCTATCAATCAGACAAGTTGATGAATAATAATAAGAGATATATGATACTATTCTGGCTAGCAAAACGTTAATGGGCTGGCAAATAGAGCTGTATTGATTGGCCAAGCTGCAGTCAGTAGCTCTTCAGTTGAAATGACCGTTCATCGGCAACTTGAGTGGCTAGTAAGCAGAGGAACTTTTAGTTTCTAAACAATAGAGAACCTCATCTACATAAAATGTGAAGGGGTCATCTCAAGAGCTTACATCACATTATCAATATTTTATGCACAAGTCAATAATGTTGTTTGTGACTGAATTGTGTTGTTGTATGTATTTTGGTCATAAGTTCAGTTATTATGTAGACCATATTGAACTAGTGCATGACAAGATAAAAATTATCGTCATTGTGTCACACATTTAATCCATTAGGAAGCATCCACCAAGTTACAAAAGAGAATGATTTGCTTATTATGTTCGGAAGACAATACAAAGCAGTCTTGTATTAGCTTTCTTTTATTGGCTCATACACTTAATTTCTAAACACCAAGTTATTAAGCTGTGGAGTGAATCCCTTACAAAACAGATGAGTGCTTTGCCTGGAATCTGACAATCCCGTGTTTGGAGATCATCTGGATAGGTATTGCATCAAGTTGTCAATGAAATAACAACAGCTTAATGATGGTGCTGAGATCATTTTACAATTTTTACATTTCCTCCAAAATGAATGTACACACGAGATAAAAGCCTTCCGAGGCATTATGAATAGAAATCCGTACTTGTTCTCGTTTCGCCCAACTAAATGTCATTCAAATCACAAGGCGATCTACAATTACCGGCTAGAGCTGGCGTCAATCAAGCAAATTGCTCCAGTTTACCTAAACTTTTAGACAATTACCAAAGCCATTTTCCGAAAGAAGTTATTAAAAGGGTTTTTATTAACTGAGTGCTAAACTAAGTGAGCACATTAAATGAAACAGGCACCAGGAGATGGAAAGTAAGATAGTAAAAGCTAATCAATGGCTTTCTGTGATTTGCTGCGGTACTTCTCTTTTTGGAGTTGGCTGTTATGTCTTGATGGGGATGTAGTTAAGAATAAAGATGCTTCCTACTTCTTTTTGTCTTCAGGCATGCAATGTATTCATTCACATTTATTTAATCCAGATTCATCTACTAGGAGTCTTTCTTCTTCTATTCACAACACAAGCTAATAAAATCTAGAGAATTCTCTTTTACCTGCAGTGTAAGTGTTTATGCAGTACATTAGTTTTCATGACACGATAACTGCAGTCTTTTGAAATAAGTCGTGTGAAGAGTTAACTGTTCTCGCATCGAACCTTACATCTACAGTTGCCTTACATGCCTTGGCAAATCTTACATGACTATTTTAAGTCGTGGTAAAAAGATATTTACAACAGGCAAGCTCAAAAATTGGAGATAACAAATTTAGATTCATGTCATATCTGCACTTAGACAGCAGTCCCTTCTTGGGTAAATGTCGAGAGATATAGTGTAGACTTCAATTGTTCTGAAAATGATTTACAATAAAACTTGGGTTTTTTGGCGACCTATCCGCTGTACAAAACAAATGGTTCGTGGAAGTTTCAAATTAGTGCAAAAAGACTAATTTGGTGAATAGAAAATAGTTTGTTCGCCCAAAAGAAGATTAGCCCAAGACAAGTTTCATCCTGTATTTCCTGATTGCGTCCTCTGATTGTGAGTGTCTTAAAAATTATTCATTTCGGACTTGGTGTATGAGGTATACTTCAAGTTAGGATCCATGAAAGGAGAATATTACACCCATAAAAAAGGACAATCGAATTTTCCCTTTATGTGTCTTTCAATAAAAAATCCTGCTGAAAGTACAGGAAATGTCTAAAATATCATAATAAAAAGCCTCTTTGTATTGTGACCAAATAAACATTTTAAGCAGTCAATTACCATGCCGATCAATGTATTATGGATATGACTTTCACTTAACAAATTGCCCATTGATGACAAAATAATTCCCAATATACACAAAAACACGAACTGTATTTCATCGAGAGCCAATTAGAACTCAAAAAGGCTTAAAACTGGAAATAATGAATGACTGCACTCGTACAATCACATAAATTTCAACAACAGCTACACGTGCGGGTGCGTCGGTCTTCATCAAATAAAAATGGAAGCTTTCCCCGTGTTTAAACGTTAAATAAAGCATAAATATGAGGCACGCTTAAATGGTACGCACTTTTTATGCAATTTTGTCAAAAAAAAAGAAGAGGAATCGAACGGTTTAAGACAGAAGGAAATGTAAAAACAAGCAAAAGAACTAAAAGCTCATCCCATTGATTTCTGTCAACACAATGTTAAGCTCGGAATATTTAGTATGCATACACAATTGATGGTAATTACTTCTAAAAGCTTTTACTTTGATTGATTAGTAAAGTAGACAATTACTGCAAATGGAGAGGAAAACTGTTTTGACGTCCACATAAACACTATAGTTTCGATGACCACTCTCTACTGAAAAAAACTATTAAGTAGAAGTACTTAGTGAGCTTATATTTGCTAATGACAATATACTGCAATTGAGTGTATTATATTCATAGATGGAAGCTTCTTTGCAAATACGTATCATTAGCCCTAAACATTACATTTGCGTGGTATAAGATGTCTTTCATATTTCAACTCATGTAAGTGGCTTGCAAATGTGATTTTTGAAGAGCGCCTTTGAGGGTATAGAAGTATATTTTGTAGTACCTTAAACTTAATACCAGGCCCTTGCTCTTGTCTTCGACTCGTTAGCAAGAGTATCCTTTAGAAAAGTCATGTTTGTACGTATTAATATTTCAAAACCATATTTTGAGGGGACATGTTTGGAATATAACATGAGTTGCATTATTGTTACTTTTGTTTGACTTGCAAAATTACTGATGTTACGGAGGCTACTTAGATATGATTTTGAATTGAAATATTTTACAAACAGATCAAGTGTTTTTAAATTTCTTTGCTCTTAAATTACGTTTAATAAAACAAACAAAACAAAAACCTATTTGTAGCATACATCCTACAAACCTTCAAGTACACTTTGTATTATACAAGGTCAACGGCGTGCACAAATATTTCCAAACAATTTAAAGAAAAAAGCAACATTTCATGCCGACGCCGTTTCAGATTTGCATGTCTTAACCAGTTGCTAGCCGATCGCTGAAATTAAGCAGTCGTGGCTTTGGTTAGTACTTGGATGAGTGCTACAATCCAAAGAAACCTGGCATGTCCGAAATTTTATCCAAAAACAGGAGTATTAGCGGCTCCAAAATGGTTCTGCACTGATTCCATAAAGTGCATTGTGTACGACGTTGTCACCCTTAAAATTTGATGTAGTCTTGGTCAGCGATTCAGATCAGGGATCGATGACCTTCATTGGCGGATCCAGGATTTCCCGTACGGGGGGCGCCCGGCCCGTACGGGGGGGGGCGCCAACCCATTTTTCACCTATTTTCAACCAAAAATCAAGAAAAACTGCATGAAAATGAAGAAAATTTTGGCCGTGGGGGGGGGGGGGGGG
>JBCAUI010052221.1:0-25603 GCA_038406195.1 Haplosyllis anthogorgicola | reverse complement strand
TCCGGGATTTCCCGTACGGGCGGGCCCCCGGCCCGTAGGGAGGGGACGGCGCCAATCCAATTTTCACCTATTTTTGCCCAAAAATCGAGAAAAACTGCATGAAAAGGAAGAAAAGTTTGGCCGTGGGGGGGGGGGCCGCGCCTCCTGCGGCCTCCCCCCTTAGATCCGCCAATGACCTTAGTCACATTTCTTCATTGTAAAACAAAGTTACACTTCCTGAATAGACCGTGAATGACGGATTTGGGTGGTATTTACCAGAAAAGTTTATTTTTAATGTTTGGTTTCCCCCGTAAGATTCTCGTACATCATGTACATCGACAGTTAATTTCTGTTGCGTGAATGCAGTACACCATGGCGTTTCAAGGTATTGTTTCTACATTCATTTTACTAAGATCCAAAATTAAATATCTGAAAGAATGGTGAATGGTCGATACTTAAGGCAGTAGGTAGCCATTGGGAGAAACAATTCGAAATGCATCTATAATTACTCGAATTAGAATTTCTATCCTGCTCACTTGGTCCTCTCGACCAAGGTTTAGGATAAAGTAGTTAAAACTGAGTGAAGGGCAAAATCTAACCTGTTACTAACCTGGAGTATGTTGGGCATAATTACAAAGAAAACACTTCTTGATGAACAACTTTTAACCGAAATCCTCAAGTCACAACTGTAGTAAAAACCCATTCTGGGTGCGAGAGTACCTCTCAACTGTAAGCACTCATTTCGGAAAGGGCAACAAGGAGCAGTGATGGTAAACCCTCTTCATGGCCGTCAAGCACTGTTCAGTCGAGAACTTACGATGAGAACCATAATTCAGGATTGTTGAGTTGAGAACCTGTGCTGAGAAGTTCCCAAGTGTAACACTCACACCTGTGTACTTCTGTGAAGAGAGTTCTCCTTGGACTCAGATGCTCAAATTCTCGTATAATTCTGTGGTTGTTGATGTTGTACAAGGTAGATGGTAAAAATGAATTCTAATACTTTAAATTTATTTTCAACTAAATTTTGGTTGGAAGAACACGTTTTGTTTAACCGCTTATAGGTATACAACCCTATTTTTGAGGAACAACCTCAGAAAGGACAGAAAAATGATGGTGTCCTGCCGGCTGGCTGACTGGAGATTATTGGTTCCCTTAGTGAACTTGGTGATGCCAGGCAAGTTATTTGGCAAACATATAAATATATGATTAGGACTGATAAAAGGTATAACCAGCACGTACTTAGCATGCACCAGCTCTGCGAAATATACTGGTACTCTTAGGTTGATGGCTCCCCAAGACTGGATGTGTCCAAGACCACAGTTACCAAACACCTGAAATGTTTACTTTAATTATTGAAGCTAAACGTTCATGCTCGTTACAATTTAATATTTACGTCCTCATTCATATTTTCTTTTTCGTCGAGACAAATAGTTGTTCAATATATATCTAGCAAAGTCAACGACAGATTTTCAGGAAGGATGACCGACTAGCCTATTTAACTTAATTTTGCAAAGCATCGAGTACAAAAAATTGTTTCAGTATCAAGTTAATTTTCTAAGCGACTAAGTTGTACGTATTGAAAAGTAGATATTGTTTTATTGTGTGTGCCATCTTATGCATCTATTTAAAGTAAATTAAGTTCCTGGACAAAATGTCAGGCTCCGTATAACAAATATTCAGAACCTTGGTTAATGTTATGTTCACATACTATGTGGTGAGAGAATGCCAAAAATTATGTTTAATATCTATTTATTCTCTGTGATCTATTGTTTCAGGTATATATAAAACCCACGGTTTCACATCATCACATTTATTTAGTTTCCAAAAAATTTATTACTTACACAAGGCTTCAAAAGGAACTAGTAATGTTCTAATCCTCTTTTGGGAAAGTATTTCTTTGAAAAATAGCTAATTAACACAACATGATAAAGTTCCGTCAATTAAATACGCGGAAACAGTTTCAAGTACAAATCACATCCATAACAAAACATCTGAGAATTAGCAAGTTTTTGATGTGTCATTTAATTTTTTATTTATATATCTAGTAATAATTGCTATTCATCACCTAATAACAATAGCGTTCATAATTTTGACCAGTCTGACAAATTTATTACAAGGGAAAATCGAGGCACTGTTGTGTTTAACGTATCTATGACCACAATGGCAAAGTTTGACGAATGGCACCTCGGCACGGAAGTCGGATAGCGTTGCTGCTGACGAGGGCATTTAGCCTCTGCGCGACACGCAATCCGGTATTGAACTCTGCGATCAACAGTGTCTTCTATTGAAAACATTGTCATCACATCGGGATGAGACAATAATTTGTTGATTCTGTGATGAAATTGGATGTACTAAAAGTGACACAAAGTCTTTTGTGAGCTTGATAGTACTTCGTGAATGTTATCACGATGTAACTTGATTTTGCTCGGATGAGATTTGATCACCGATGGCGGCTGTCAGACTTGGAAGCAACTATTGGCCTAGCGTGACAGTGGCATAATGATAGTTGTAAGTACTACTCAATCAATTACACACCTTTTCAATATGTATGGGCAAATCAGACATGACCATTTTTGTGCTGGCCAAGTAGCTGCTGATTGCCACTGATAAGCAAAAACCTTGCTCTATGGCCAATTGAGCTCATTATTGTTAAAATACCCTGGTGGAGTTTCATTTGTTCGATTCCATTTAGCTAATTCAGGCCTGATGTAAATGTTCTTTATCACCACATTAGATCAAAACTTGAATAATTGATAGCCCTTTTTTACAAGATAATGTCTATTTTCTACAGTCATGGGTTTGCAGTGATCACGCAATTCACAAAACATTGTATTCTGCCATCAATTAGCATTTTTGTCCACCAAACCTAAATCAATCAAAACATTTCCTAGATATGCCAATGTATCTATGCTCACTTTTGTTCAACAAAACATGTTGTTAGCTCTAGAAAAGCCATATCTTGATTATAACGTTTTTGTTGTGATCAGTTCTTTTTACGACAAGTTTTGCCACTGATGCATAAAGCATAACTTTAATTAATTGTTCTTCATGCAAGAATTCACATGTCATTGTCAGTTCAAAATTTAAGTCTGGCTTTGTTCAATTTTCGTTTTTATGTGGCGTTTAAAAACATTTCAATTCTACTCCGTTTCAACATTTAATTGTTACCCCTGCCTTTCATAGTGATTTCTAATTGCCAATATTACAGACCTCTATCATCAAAGCAAAAATAACTTGCAGAAAGATAAATAAAAAATAAATCTCTAAGTTATTTGCTGCACTTGCAGCAAAGAGAGGGAGCTGTGATTTGGAGCAAACTTTATCATGTGTAAAGCAACCAATTTAACCTTCACACGCAAGTGAAGTCAAAAACACAAACCACGGAGATCCCATCATCCTTTGTCTGCCGTTCATAATTTTTCACAAATTACAGAACATTAAATATTGTTCATTTCTTCGTAATTGCACTAATTCAGGTGTGGGTGGCAGGACCATTTTACATCACGGGTGGCTACGACTGTCCTTTGTGTTGCGCTCATGCATCTCGTGATAGAGTGATGAGCACACTGCACAGCTGATCCGTGGTGACAATCATCCATTTATAAACTATTTAAGCTACAATTTTCGTATTATTTCCCGTTCTAATGTTTCCTTAAACCTAACCCATTAAAGACGTCTTTCTTTGTTTCTTTGTTACGCAAGGCTTCTGAAGATTTTACCATAAACAATTCGTGAAGGGTAATGAAAGATAGGTACCGTACATGTCCAAATCTGAATAAGGAAAACGGTTAAAAGTAAAAACAGTAAACTAAAACTGCATGAATGCATGTATTCATAGTTTTAGTCTTACAGCTATCATTCTTTTCACTTAATCACAAAAAGTTTACTCCCTCGGATATACATAAAAAGACTTTATTTTATCTATTGTTATCCTGTCATATTTTCAGATTTATTAAGTTTAATTTTGAAATCTACTAAGAGCATCGTATAAAAACTACTTTTCTGTAGGGTTGACCTTTGTAGCAAGCTTCCTAAATCACAAAAACAAGTACACAGACACAATGAAAGTGTTGAAACCTTCATTTATTCATCAGTCTTACCATCTGTGTGACTGCACAAAATAGTAATGTATTCATCTCCTTTTCTTTAGGCTTATCAATAAATCTATTCAGAATGAACTGGTTCAAATTTGTTTGTTATTCATCACTACCTTCAGAAATTGCGAATTCTTTATTCCAGGGAGCATAATCAACAAGTATCGGATGACAAGTTTTTACCAGTTTCCCCCCATATGGCAATTTGTATTGGCATGGAGATCCATTGAATACCCTGACTTTTATTATCAAATCTCAAGTGCCTCCCATCAACTTTTGCTCTTGCTTATTTTACGCAGGCTGTTGGCAAAAATTGAACAATATCTGTCGAGAGAACAAACTATGTGCAGATGTTAGTGGAGAAACCATTTTCTTTTTCGATAATGGAAAACGAAACAAAAGTCCATGTGAATTTACAATGCACACACCCATGACATCGGCGCACTGATTGCTGTTTGAATGAAAAATATTTACAAGTCATAAAAGTTTTTGACACATGTGCCATAATAGTTGGGAGATTTATGGGCCGCACTATAATATCACCAGTGTCACGAGTTAAACGTGTTGCCTAACTCTGCGCAACAATCACGCCGACAATATGAGTTTTTCTGCTTAAATGACGGACAAATGTGAAAAGCGTGAACAAGTGAAATGGATCTTAACACAAATGTATCACCCAATCAAATTGTCATTTTCTTTTCGGCCGAAGGACCTTTTCTGTAAGGTGATGATAAGAAAATATTGATAATTTTCTGAATGCATGCCTTTGTTCTTTTCCTGGTTTGACGCGGTACATTTGATGGTTTTAATTCGCACTCCTACACCCAACGTCTTACAAAGGCTATGTCATTTTTCGGCCTATTTGATCTTTATCACAAATCCCATTTTTAATAGCTCGACTTAGAGGGCAACCAAAGCTTACATGTTGTCAAGATACTATGCCTTTAGCTGATAACCACACTAAAGGTACCTTCAAAATGTGTAAATCAAATAGGAACCAATGAGTCTAAGTCGAACAACATCAATGGTTGAGTTAAGCAGTTCGCAAGTTGAAACTTTGTTTGTCTTGCACCGGATTAACTTTCTGGCCCTTTGATTTTAGGATTTACCCTTCATTGAAGTGATAAATCCAAAATTGATCTAATTTCTACGATATACACTATGTCCGATTTGAATCTAATTGTACCGTGACTTCTAAGGGGTTGCTACTCCTATGTTCCCATGGTATTGGAACCAGGTGGTCAAGCCACTTGAAAAATTAATGGAATTTTCAATTATTTAGTCCAAATCTGAATAGCTTATGAGTTTGCCAGCCTATAAGTCATTTCACTGGAATCTAAGAACTTTTGTAAGAACATCAATGCGTGAAATGACAGGGCATGTCAGCCGTGACCCATAACGTTGAGGTACAGTAACAGGGTCAAATGTCAACGTGGTTCGACCATAGCAATGCTAATGAGTAGATGGTCCTCTATTGTACTGTAACCAGAATGGTTTTGTATGAAGATAAATTACCCATACCAAAGGGCCTTATAAGCACCTTTTTAGAAGAACCTTTAATATTGTACCTCTAGAGAAGCTTGCCTTTCAATGCTTTATTCAAATGCCTCACCCGGTACTATATATCAGAAAATGAAATGTTACAATTCCTCAAAAAAGAATTAATGAAAAGAGACAGAAAGAAGTTACCATTCCTATAAGGTAAACAGCATTCCACTAGAAATTCTATCTATTGTCATACAAATCTTTCACCAAACAAGTCAATGACTATAAAAGAATTTCAAAGAGAACCCAATTTTGAACTGAGGTTAAAAACCAAGAAGAAATTAATCAGTTTGATAAGTTGCCTAACCACCAACATTGTCATAGTCATGATTAGACCTATACATTTTATTGGGTATGGGTATATATGGCCTCTTTATCATGGCTTGCCATCATGACAGCCAAATATACAACAGGGGAGGGGACCTTATATTGGTGTCACAGATTATAGGCTTAGCTTTATCACCGGTATTCAGTGGTTGATATTGGCCCGTATAACTGTCAGTAAGGGACTAGAGTCTCCTTTAACAACAAGCAAGATCATTTCATCTGTGCATCATACTAGATTCAGTTTTGGAGTTGATAAATAAGTTGCCATATGTTTTGAAAGAGGCAATACCAATATTTGATATTACTCAGACGGAGAATACAATAGGAACGTCCTTACAATTCGCAACATACCAGGAATTACAAGTTCTTGCAAAAGTGAGAATTGACTAAGTTGTAACGATCGACATGTTCACATCTGTTTCAAAGGTTTTGGAATCTTTACATGAAAACAATGAAGACACCTCCGAGGTAAGATATGTTGTTTCCATCTAGTTACATACATAAACTTTTAATACATATTTATCGATTCCAAAACTATTTTGACAACAATGACTTCTCAATGTATCGCTCATTTCATTCGTTTAACCTGATTACTTCACTACATAACCAACTAACAAACGCAGCCATATTTTAAAAAAAGTTTAACGGAATGTTATTCCTACCCTTGCTCAAACCCAAGAAATCATTTGATTGTCACTATCAGCTTAATTTTGTTTTTGATTAAAAGGGAACAGATTTACCAAGGCTTAGCAAATGAGTCTGTTTGTATGCACTAGACTTTAGTTTCAGCCATGTCTACAATCCAACGCATAGGCACAAGGGGTACTGTGAGCCTAAGTAAATCTTGGCCTTTTCTCGAGAAACTGATATGTATAAATTCTGTGAGGGCAAATGCATTACAGGTCTCGTCCATTGTCCGTCGTGTTTACAGGAAAACAAGGAGAGAGCGAGCGCGGTGGGTCTCGTGCGATACAGAGTCAACGAGGCATTGATCCTCAATTCATGTAGAAATACGTGATTTTAGTTATTATGTATAAGTATGTACATTCACCTGATGATATAATTATTAAAAATATGCTGACGCAAAGTATGCGGAATGAGTGGACTGCATATTTGCACAAGTCAATTGTTGAACGGAAACCTATCAAGAGGATACACGTGAATCATGGATGACTGGAATCGTCTCATGTTTACGCAACATTGAAGTTATTAATTTTTAACCTCAAAAATGGAACACTAATTTATCAGTTAATTTTTTAATGTTATAAAATTAATAAAATACAAAAAGCTTCGAGTTAATAGGTAAAATGCTGAATTTGACCATGGTTTTGCGGATAGAGGTGTGAAAGAGAGAGGGTGTAAATTTTCTAGACATATTGGTATCTAGCATATAATTTGTTTCATTGTCAACTACTGAGTGACATATAGCGAACAATAGAATTTCATACTGTGCCTTTCACTCGCAAAACAGCACACTATTTTGTTTTTATATTGAATTGCATGCCCTCTGTCTGTCTGTCTGTCCCTATAAAGCTCCATGTTTGACTCCATTGCCTTTTTTTGGTATACCATTACCTTAGAGGCTTATCTATAAACAAAAACTTCATATAAAAAGTGGTAGCTATCGCTTAACTTCAAGAGATTTAAATTGCAAGCCTTAATTGATTTTGGCAAAGCTAACTTGCTAATTATCTCATTAGCCGAAGACGACACAAAAGATTTAGGGCTCATAATTTTCTTAACTTCTCATCTGTCATGCCTAACTGTTTCCTTTAGAGCTTTTATCAATGTTTGTCGAATACCTTCCTTCCCTAGGCGTACCAATACTGTACAGTTTGCCTTTGAATTAAATGGAAATTAAAAACAAATTAATTTTCAGTGTTTGGTACCGCATTGTTAGGCTTAACTTTTGAACGCGCCAAGTCGGGCAGAAGTGATATACATAAACAGAACCTATTTCTCCTAACCCCCATCAATTTTGATTCTATGACTGTCTTTACTGCTTCCGCTTCGGGACACAATCACAATTTTAGTGTACACAGCCTTACAGAATTGATTTGATACGTACAATCTTGCATTGGGCTTGAAATCCATGAAAAGCAATTACAGTAGAATGAAGACCAATGCTTGAATGGTATTAGGAAAATCCGCTTTCGGGTTTTATTGGTTTAATAATATAGAAATCAAAGAACAGTGATGAGACCAAAAAATGCATGCGTGCCGTTGATACACAGAGACTTTTGTAACCTTTTCACAGGTGTGTCTCTTTCATCTTATGAGATACCTTTACGACCCTTGGACAAAGGCTTATGGATTTACAAGCGAGAAAAATGGATACATTATCAATAAGTTAATGCGCCTACCATATCAAGCTTTAAAATTTTAATTGAAAAGGATTTGCAACTTCACAGGCATAGTTGCTAAGCTACTTTGGCAAACATGGAAACAGTGCCATTTGAATAATACAATATATTTTTATTAAGAAACATTTATTGAAAATATTTGTTTAAATAAGACACTTTGATGCCAAGTATTTTATGTTTTATCTAAAATAATTTTCCTGTCGTATAATGCAGACCGGGTACGAGAACAAAACTGTCATTTGAAACGGGAAATTCATCATTCTCCTCAAAGGCAATTGTCGATACCAACTATTTTAGTTTCATTTGGCGTCATCATCAAAGACCCTTGCATAACTTAACGAGAGATATTTTCTTGGTATTTGTCGTGTACTAACTTTGTAAGTGTACTATTCGATCAAATTTGTGAATTAATAAATGTAAACGTAATATGGGACTATGGAGCATAAACCACCTGAGTTTCAAATATCAGGAAAAATAGTAACCAATTTTTTTTTTAAATTTCAACTTATTCAGGAAATGCAGTGTTACCCCTATTTGAAAAAACCGAAACGCACCTAAATTTTGGAGACATTTTCACCACAATATGTGACACCATAAACACTTTGAAGTTTCCAAAATAAATAGAAAATTGCCAATATGCATTCAAACATTATTGAAACTGAAAAGTGTCTGTAGCCTCACAAAAGCATTTAATTGTGAAACCTATCTTTATGCCAAAATCTTGGGGCCTTCTAGGACACCTCACCTTCATCTCTGGGGGCCATTTCTGAATTTTTATGCGAGAAGCTCACATGCCCGCGCTTTAGCGACAGCACTTGAGTAGTTGCACTTCATTTGTTCCTCAGGAAACCGATTTAAGAATATGTACTTTACAACAGAGTTGTCATATTTAGATTTGGATCTTTTGTTTACGTTTATCACTTGCAAATTCGCATATGATATAAAATGTGCATGTGAAAGATTTAAAAACAAAGGTTCCTGACAAGTCTATCAGATGCATAATTCTGTCTGCGAAAAGTGTGCTTGAACCTCATCACATCGCTATGTTGCAAATATTCTATGCAGAAGATGAAACATGTTGTCTTTTTATAAATACCATAGCCTCATAGATAGCATATGTTTATGATAAGAATGTTAAAATTCGAAACTGGTCACCTCAGAAACAGTCTCGTGAGCGGTCCGACTTTAATAAAATATAGATTAGTGTCTTTGCATGCAGGAAATGACAACTCTATGTACATCAATGAGCTTATATTTAGTTGACACATCTTCTTATAAAATTGAGGAAATGATAAAATTGATATGAGAATTGAGTTAAGCTTTGAACTTATGAGTTATCTATCCCGTTAAACACTGATAAATATCAACTAGATACATCAAGTCCAAGAGACCTTTGCCTACGACATCAGAGGTTCTGTGAAGATCTTGTGTAAATGATTAAAATTTAATGTATTAGAGATAATTCCCTCAAAGTGACGTCCATTCAAGAGTCTTTCTGAAGTCGAGAGGGTCTAATCTAAACTGAAGATGGCAAACTTGTAGACTTGAGGAGATACAAAGTATTATCGTGTGTTTCACACCTCGAAAACTTTTTGGGTAACCTGGTATGAATATTATTCTCAACATTAAGACTCTCCTTGTGAATTCACAAGAGTTGGTTTACTTGAGTTGTTCATTGAAATAAGCATATTATGATAAGTACATGTGGTGTAGTGGTTTATTCAATCTGGAAGAGTTGGCCACTCGTATGGGTTTGCCACAAGGCACTTAACTAGCAACTACTTTATTTCATTGAAAGTTGCACACCTATGTCTTCATGTGCTCAGCATTTCATCTTTGAACACTTACACTTGTTCTTTTAATGGAGTAGCATTGAAATTGGAACGTGCTGGGCATGGCAATAATGAGTGCAACTCACAAAAATGTAGCAGTGAATATTAATCGACTAATGCCTATTAATATTCGTCATTCTAAATGAAACAGTACTAAATAACCTAACATAATATACATGTATCACTTCTTCATAAAGTTGATAGACATTGATAGAACCATGCTTTTAAGGCGCTACTTTGTATCAATTTTACAAAGAAAAATCCCATTTCTTACAGTAACCGTCCCATACATGGAAGAGAAATTGGGTAAATACACATGAACAACCGAGTAGCAAGAATCCTTTATTTAAATCAGTGTTCTGTTATCTTGGTTACCAAGGTATTTGGCAATTTATTAAATGACACCCATATGGAAACATCCGGACTCAGTTTACCAATGCCAACTAAATGCAACATGCTCCAGAATATTGGCAATATGGTGCCTTGGAAGTGGAAAGAAATCCTCTATGTTTTAGTATGCACTAAACAGGCCTCTTGTTTATCCCCTGTAATTAAGTGGGGGGGGGATTTTCTAGCCCCTATGTATATACACAGAACCAAAGACTAGTACTTCTCAGGTTATTCGGCAAAGTGTACAGATGATTATTAGTTCCATTTGGCAATCTGTTATCGGGTTTGCTCAACTTGGAGATTATCCTCCCTGAACAAAGAATAGTGTCAATTTCCCCAGTTTGCCTTCTCCGTGATTCTACAAGACCCTAAAACACGAGTAGCCACCATCATTGGTTGATCAAGAATCTGAGAAACAAAGCAACGTTTGCTTCCATATTTGGCTATTCATCCAATAGGATGCTGAACAAGCTCCGCCTCCTCTTTAAATGACTGACAGCTGAGCAGGACATCTCAATGTTCATAGGCTTAAACCGACTGCCTGTTACGAACACATGCTTTATATTGTTATACCTGGTTGACTTTTTCGTCACAATTTGTCACACCTTATCTCAGCAACTCTCTTGAGGCTTGAAAAGCTGTTTATTAATCTACAAAATTTAAATCTGTGTTAGATTAACACAACTGCGTTTGAAAACTGAAGACTAATGCTCAAGCTAGCAGATCATACCTTATCAAGAGGCAATCAAATGTAACATTGTCTATTGGCTTCAAACTGATATACATTTCATTTGTTACACAAACGCAGATGGATACCAACTTGGAGATGAATGTCATCAAATCAAGCAGTTTCAACGTCAAAGATCTTCTGGACTTGCCGACAGACAAGGGAGTAGCGGTTGTCGGTACAACTGGAGACCTGGGCGGTCGGGCCCTCGCCAACATGCCTTCTGTCCCTGATGTCACACCGCCTCCACCGTATTACGAT
The DNA here is from genome assembly GCA_038406195.1 of Haplosyllis anthogorgicola. Lineage (NCBI taxonomy): Eukaryota > Metazoa > Annelida > Polychaeta > Phyllodocida > Syllidae > Haplosyllis > Haplosyllis anthogorgicola. The sequence continues at coordinate 14,085 of JBCAUI010052221.1, read as the reverse complement.
GCCGACAATCCGTACACACGATGGCTGCACACTAATGAAAACATGCATTACAATTGTAAGTAACCATATCTAATTCTATTTTTTTTATTTTGTTTCCATTTGCGTTGTCATTTTGTGCAGATTCACAGGTGAAATATATTTGAAATTGTATTGGAAATCATTAACAATCTTGTACATGTTCCTCTTACCTCTTACTTGGGAAACTAAACATATTAATGACCTCAAAATGAGGTAAAGTGCTACTTTGTAGAAAAGTCAGGTGCTTATATGTCTAAACAGTAACAGGTTGTCACAAACACAAAGTATGATTGAAGCAAGCTTTATTAGTACAGTTGCATCATCTGCCTCTGTACCAATATCTGTAAATTTTCCAAAATATTAAATCGATATTTTACAAGTGCAGGGACTTATTTTTTTCAAAACTAATAGCTCTGTAATAGTAACACATATCATGGAACTAGATACTGATACAAAGAAAAATTACTCTTTCTTGTCTCAAGTACTGTAAATATCTTGATAATTTTCTGATAAAATAAAAAAAGATTCAGTTTAAATTCTGACAAGACATACAAAGGACTACACGTGATTGTGTGCAAACCTTGTATGTACTTATTGACAAAATCACAGGAACATCTGAGTCAGATTGATACTATGCCAAATATCAAATAAAATTACATCCTTGATACTTTGGTAGTGTTGACCACGAGTTATTTGTTCTTTGTGGTCTTTCCCTGGAAACTTACAAAGTCCTATTTAATGCAAGGACAACGCATTTATATCCTAAGAATTCACCTTATTTTGGAACAAAAGGTCCAAGGACCAATGCAATTAAACGTATTGTCTTCACACTGAAAAGCGATATCCACCTCAATGGATTGGGCAGCTAAATTATTTCCTAAGTATGTGGATAGTGTCTAAAATGAATTTTAGAGATTTAGAAATAGCCAGGAAAAATAAAAATTACAAGATCGGAAGTTACTCATTTACCAGGTGTCTGTTGAAAATCAGTAACAAAAATCGAATGAATTTTAAAACGACAAATATTTGTATTGCATTTGGTAACCTTTGTTTCGATTGTTGACTTATCAAATTACTCCTTTTTACTTTTTCAGCGCTAAGTCACCTGAGTAGCACCACACCCGCTACCTCTGCCAGCAGTGTCGGGTCGGAACAGCCATCGCCTTCCCTAACATCAGGACACACAACACCTCAACATCAGCAGCTACCCACATCCCAGCCACAGCCTGTGCTGGACCATAGTACCGACTGCGATACTTCTGTTAAATCTGAAGACATGTCCGATATGGGAGACGGATCTGGCATTGAGGAGGAAGATGAAGATGACGGCAAGGAAAAGAAAGACGGCTCCACTGACGGCAACGGCGACAATCCACCAAAGAAAAAGAAACGCAGAGTTCTCTTTTCCAAAGCTCAGACTTATGAACTCGAAAGAAGGTTCAGACAACAGCGGTACCTCTCAGCCCCAGAAAGAGAACACTTAGCTAGTATTATCAGACTTACCCCTGTGCAGGTGAAAATATGGTTCCAAAATCACAGATACAAGCTAAAGAGAGCGAGACAGGAAAAGGGGCTGGAGCTCAATCCTTTACCCTCTCCGAGACGGGTAGCAGTCCCTGTTCTGGTGAGAGACGGCAAGCCATGTCAGCCTTTGGGGGGTATGAACAGTATGATGAAATCCCAGGACATGATGAGTTTACAGAATGGTTACGGTGGGTACGGTAACTCTAGTCTGAATACTGGACTGGGGACCATGAACTCATGTACCTCTTTAAGTTCCATGATGCCCAGCAGTCAAATGCCCATGACCTCGATGGCGTGCATGGCTGGAGGTGTAGGATCCTCCACCCTTGGGTCTACAGGCATGTCTAATATGAACAGTTCTCTCTCTAGCTCGTATAGCTCTATGGGCTCCAATGTGAACATGAACATGCATATGAACATGAATATGAACAATGTGTTACCCACCTACAGCCATCCGTTAATGCAACCTCAAACAAGATGGTGGTAATTCAAAGACCTCAAACATTTGATATTATGATATATTTCTTTATTTGTGTGTTAGGAACATTATTAACTTTCAACATTCCGTGAAAATCTGATGACTTGATCAAGGTAACAAAAGATAGTGGACAAATAAAGTAAAAATAAACATTCTGAAAAGGAGAACTCTCAAAAACTCTCCACTTCATATTAAGGATGTGTCTATATTTTGTGTAAATAATTCTCTCAAGAAAAACATAAGTGGACAGTAAGCTGGACTAGAATGAATCCTTTTCAAATTGAAGAACCAAAGTACTTAATAACAATGTCTAAATACTTGTAGAAAACAAGCTTCAGATGGTGACTGTAAATTTAGCTTTTAAGCCCAACTTATTTTCTTTGAATATTTACGCAAATACACTTTTTTTTAAATTCTTAAAATAAGTAACTTTACAAGATACACTGAAGTTGAGTTTAAAAGTTCTCGACACTTTTGCATATGTCAAAGATGAAATGTTCCAAATTATTGACTGTTATGTTATTAAGATCTGACGTTCTGCCAGCAAAAGGCACAATATAAAACTAGTTTATTGTATGCTGTGACAGTCAACTTTTAAACCTCTTTTTACAACACAATCGTAACAAAATTACTTAAGTCTCTATCTGAAGTCTTGTCAGAAAATTATGAAGACAGTTTTAGTGCAGTAATTACATCGCAACCATTAATATCTTAATGAAAATGTGTCTTAATTAAAACTTATGATAGCAGCCATCCACTCCATTTAAATCAAGTAAGTGACAACATATTTCTTGATTTTTATTGTTAATTCACAATTCCGAATATGAATTCATTATCTCACGAGGAAAGCATCATTTGAGTGTAAGCCAATGTCGTGTACATTTATCTGATTATTGCAAAAGAAATGTTTGTAGCTTAAATGCATACTGTCAATAGTAGCTATTGAATCTTTGCACAGAAAATCTATTATATCAATTCAGAAGTCCTCGTGACTAGGAGGACAAAATAATGAGGACTGATCAAGTGTTCATGTAAATAATTTGTTCCATATTGATTCATGTTTATATGTTTATTATTGGACATTTAGAAAAGAATAAAAGCTAAAATATTGATCAGAATTCAGAATTGGTTGTAAGTGTGTCCCATTGTTTGTGTACCTGGAAGCACTCCGAATCCTCGAATATCGACACGTGTCGTATTTAGAGTAAAATTTAACCACAATATTGGTAAAGGCAAAAATTAAACAAGAAGGGAGAAATACTTTATCTAACCACTGCATTCACTGAATGCAATTATATCACTTTGAGACTATCCCTTCATTTTTGTATGGAATTTTTTATGTTCAAAATCAAATTAAGAAATATCAAAACTCACGGGTTTGCAAATTGAAGGTGACAGGACAATAAGCGTCATGTCATGGTATGAAATTACACGATGTTTGTCAGGTATCTACGGCAAAGTGGGAGGGGTACCCCCCTGGGCTGGAGGCAGTTTAAAGTTTTCCCTAACACCCCGTGAAACGTCGAACAACCCGACAATTTTCTCCTGTCCTCACTTTGTTCAGGCCTGCCGGGGAGAAGCATTGGGCACGTGCAAAATAAAAACCAGCCCCGCGGCCAAATTTTGCGGGCTGATTGTCATAACGGGATGCTAAACTACCTTTATATGGGGTTTACAAGCATCCTTGATAGCACTCAATCAGCCTCTGATGGTCTCTTGCCCCCGAGCTTCCTTGGCAAATTGCGGCCAATATATAACAATATGGTCTTGCAAGGGACCTTAGGACCTGAGGGCCAACCATCTCTAACATAAAGGACTACAATTTGTGACCCGATCTATTATAACAACATCTCGGATTTCGAAACAAATAATGTAATTGATAATTGACCATTTCCATTCTTCCATGCATGAATCATTTGTGACAGAGGAAGGGTCCTTAACATGGCTTCCCCTAATTTGACCACCCTTTACTAAGTGTTTCTCTTTAAGTTAAGGTGGTAAAACACTACATTGAGATTCTAAACCCCCACAGGGATAAACAGTTTACTTTAGAGTGGTGTAGTTTTCTTTTATAAGTTGTCGTCAAGTTTATTAGCCCCGCTAGGTTTCACTTTTGAAAAATGAGCTCAAGTGACATTTTACTTAAATTACCTGCAATTTCCTTATTTATAGAAGTGCTTTCAAATGTTTTGACATTGAAAGACAATACTAAACCTATTAGGTACCAGTTGAGAAGTTGAAGGCCAAATGTGAAAAGTTATACTTATCAGATCAGTGTTACTGCCCATTCAGACAGCAGTTTCTAATAACCAATACGCTTTTCGGCGCTACCAAGTACGAACATTTCAATTTTACAATCTTATTAACGACTGTTTGTTAATTCTAGGGTTCACCATACACGTTGATAAAAGATTTGAATTTTGAATTTAGTTTCAAAACTTACTTTGGTTCCCAGTCTGTGAGAGAAAAAACTCAGCTATTGAACATTCATAGAATAACGTTGCTCTTGCAGTAAATAGTCAAAAGAATAGTCACAATATTTTGGTGCACAATGCTTAAATTCTATTCAGTCGACAAGTGTACATTACATCTATACCATTTACATGAGAAATGGGTTATGAATTTGTCACAAACAGCCCCTCCAGGACTAGGTCCCGTCAAGATAGTATCAACCTCAAGGCTTGAGAGATGTTGATTTTGCTAAAAGTTTCCAATGTAAATATTAGAAATGTTCAGATACAAAGGCCCATTAAAATGAAAGACTACCGATTACATTTTGATAAGACACCTATCAATTGTAGCCATGAGATAATTTATTATCATTCGAAAATGTATCATTATGGTAATTAGTTGGTAGGAAGACAGGAAACAAATATTGGTAAGGCACACTTGGAGTGGAGAGGTGTCAGACACTGAACTAGTCATTCAAGTTTGCCCTTTGGTTGCGTTTTGTTTTAATTCTGGGAACTTTAATCAAATGGACACAGTTCCAAAATTCTGAACTTCCTGTGTTATTTTATTCCACGAAAGGGTGGCCTTCAATTTCTATTGTAATATTTCCAGGTGAAATGACTAAGGAAGTTTATATACTGTCAGATTTCCCTGAAGACAAGTGTTCAAAATTACTGGGCGCAAAGGTATGCAGAATCGGTTACATATTAGGAAATTATCTCAGGCTTTCTCCGACTACGACTCAACTGCACTGGCTTTTCCTCTTGAGGTGTTGAAACGTATTGAAATGTTAAAGTAATGTCTATCCAGACACTAGCTCTTATTTATTCAAAACAAACCAAGAAAATAATTCAAATATTTCTTAAAGATACGCCGCTTCAGAGGAAACTTTTGTCTACCGGTTTTGGAACAATAAATGCATGCTGCGCTATTCTTGTGAAAAATAAACCAGCGTAACATTACAGTATAAAATACAAACTAGGATCTGGCGCACGTTACACCTCGACTACAATTATCAGAACTTGCACAATATTACAATGTGCATTATTTTTCCAATTAAGAGTAATTTAATTCGTTCCTAATGAGTGCTTGCGACCTGATATAAACAACACAAGTCCCCCTTTAACAAGCGACAATCGCACGAATCTAGCAAATCAATGGACGAAATTGACGACATTACATCACCAATTCAAAGAGATAAAGATGAGATAATTTTCGTCCTATTTGTTCATTGCGGTCACAGATACCCAGTGTCTGTGCACCTTTGGGTGGGAAAGTGCTTACCAGGTCTTTACCACGCCAATTTGTTCAATATCTAAAGACAATGCAGCACGAAGGTTTGCTTTGTTCGTGGCGAGGATGTCACTACCACTGCGCCATTATACCTGCCGACAATTCGCGACAGAAAATCGAATGGTGCAACAATAAGCCACTGCTTCCCGTGATAGTGTCCCTTCGTAAAGGGTCTTTAACAATATCTACTACCAATAGAAATTAAAAACTTGTTTTCATGTGCTTATGCATTTAATGTCATATTACAGTTCATGTCATATTACATTCTAGAATCTCCCAGAGTATCAACAGCCCCGGTCTGTTTTCGACTTTATTTGGTAAATGTTTGAGCCATTTCAATCTCTGAAGCACGACACATCGATTTATTGTTTTAAGTGGTTTTCAACACATGTCACTTAATGCTTGTAAAGCAAGTAGAGGTCGCAGGAAAACATTTAGATTAGGGTTTCATGGCTCGGATATTTCAGCGGGGACAGAGTGACTGATCCACGGCGGCTTGACGCACGGATCAATCCCCTGAAATTCATTAACTGCTTTTATTGTTTAATGGCGGTCAGTAGCACCCACAACTATTCGACAATTAAGATATACCTTGGCTTTTGTTTTATTTGTTCACAATTACATACATAAATATCCAACGAGAGTTTAGGCAAAGAGGTATAAACGTCAACGTCACTCACGCATTCCACGGGTTTATTACGATTACGATCTTTGTCATTAACGAAAATTATTTTGTTGCTTTTTCAGGTGACTACAAATTTAATAAGGTAGTTGGTATGTTTGTATGAAATTGTTATGAGTTTTATTTCTATTTCAAGATGTAAAATACCCCAAGATCTTTGTTTCGGACAAAAATTTCTGCCGAAAGAGGGGTAAACTTTCATTTATTGCAGAATCGACCACATAAGACATAAGATCATAAGACAAAAAAATATCTAACACGTTTCCGTGTTGGTTAACTTACAGTTCCATAGGTATAGCGAAAATCAATGTGGGTACTAAATACGGAATAGGAAACTTCATGCAACGCTGTTCCGAATCCGAGTAGATAGAGAATTCGTGTGAACGTATGGGCGACAATGTGATCCCATCCAGTCAATTGTCCAATGTTCGGTGGCCATTATCAATGTTCTGGCTAATATCAATGTTATCATATTTATCTGCTGTGGCAAAATAGGACCACTTTAGGAAGCTGTATGCAGTCATTGAATTCTCGATGGCAAATTACCATAGCTACTTAAGTAAAATTCCGGTGATTTTTCACCTCGCAGCGGCGCTTGGTCAATCAAGCTTGGGCTATGGTCTCGCTTATGTCCCGTTAGAACCCAGACTCGTATTAATGGGTTTCGACCTCGTTAAAACCTTCTGGCACTACTGCTTTCCTACGGCGACCTGCAAATGGGCAAAAGTCAACCGCAATTTAAAGGCTAAACGGTGGGCCCTGCAATATTGTTTGGGTTTGGGGATTCTACCTGTAATCCCTACATCTATAGCTTTCCTATTCCATTTGCCACTCTATATTAGAGAGGCGCTGATCCCCCAAATTGCAGGGGGTACTTTTCTCTAAAGGAGGGCCCCGACCTCATAAAAATCAGCCTAATGAATAGCTCTTTGGCAGTAGTTGAGGTTGCTAATACCATCTCTTTTCAGAAAAGTGACAAGCTAAAGTAATATGTCGACGTTTATATGATAACTTTTCAACACTCTTTCTCATTTTTTGCTCTTGCTAGGCATGGTAAAAATGAGGAATCTATATCATAATTACCTTTTATTATAATTGTGGAATAAGCCACTCCATATTGTGTGTGCTGCAATCAATGAAAACACTTTTCATTTCTGCTGTGATTAAGTGTGTACCTTTTCAGCGGAGTTTTTATTCGAGTTACGCTTGAGCAGACCTCTCTAAGTTCATTACCGCTGCAATCCAGTTTTATGAAATTCATCGGCCTATCCAATTCAATAGTGGAAAGGGCCTCTTTGCCTTTCAGAAAACTCATACGGCGCTCACAGCCATTTATGCAAATGTCCCGCTACTCAAATGGGCTTCATTTCCTAGTGTGTTCTTGTAAATTTGTTTGTTGATTGCCAGCTCCAATTTATATCCTTCAAACACGCGCGTGGCTTTATGCAAAAAGAACACAGCTACAGCCGACTGCAACCACACAATATCGTTAATAAAAATTTACCTCACAAAAGAATAATAAAGCGAGGTCCTCAGTTGCTTTGTATTGATGCAGTGAGTTCCTACTGTAAGGGAGGCCCTGTGGTGTATTCACACACAAAATCGATGGAAAAATCTTGAGCTTGAAGAACACGCTAAATGAAGTTTAAATATTATTCTTTGACTCCTGTCATTCTCGCTGTGTGTGCTCGCATTTGCAAGCTCAAATATATCTATCAAATTCTGACGGCAAAACCGATTACACACAGAAATCTCGATCGGCAATAATCTCCATAAGGGACTTGTTTAGCCAGGAGTGAGCTTTCTGATCAAACAAAACCGTCACATTCGCTGAAGCTGCTCCCTTGTACCGTTATTGCAAATCTTCTAGAAAATTTACGACCAGATTTCCCTAACTTTCACACAATTTAACAGATACACTGGACCTTTAAAATTTGACAACTTGCTCAAATAATCTATTTCCATATTTACAGGCGCCTTTTTGATCACCCGTATCAATTTCTGATAATACTAATTCCGTAATGTAATGAATCAATCAGTCTGGTTTGAATTACTCAGCTTCAGGTTTTGAAAGTCCCAAGCAGCGAATTGTACATTTATTTTTCAGTAATCAATCTGTTTGAAATATGTTCTTCTGAATTGAGCCTCTAACAACAATAACGTCTTTGTCAAATGCTCACAGTAATAATGCCAGTGTCCTGATTCCATTTTGAGCTGTACTCTCTCTTATTTTTGTAGGTTTGTAGGTTGGTAGATAAATTTGAGGGTTGCTTCCCCGTTCAGCTGAATTAATCCAAAGCAAATTAATTCCAAATTAGGTTTTAGTAACAGTTCTGATGTGCCAATAATCAAAGCATCTCCATTGCAAAATTCATATTAATTGAATGGCCCCAAATGGGAAAATGAATTGTCATTTTACCACATAGAGCAAGTCATCAACTTAATATCAGGTATTTTGCCAAATTGAATGATCGATGCAATAGCCTTGTCAACCTTGGAATTAAAGATCAGAAAATTGCCCCAATAAAATGGCCACTTGTATAAAATACGGACAGCATGACATCCAACAGTAAGCCTACCGACGATTGTATTTGTATTCAACTTGATTTGACAGATGATGGAATAAAATTGCTCCAGTTTATCTGCTTAATACAAATGATGGAATCATTTCTTTATTGAAAAATAACTATTTGCCTTAAAGACTTTAGAATTAATATATTCACGATCACCTCTTGTAATAAAAGTGCTAGTGAAGCAAAATTGGGTTATTGAATCACTAACGTGAGACTTTAACGTCACAGTTTAAACTATAACATATTTAATTATTCGGTATGTTGACATTAAATTATAGAATTAGAATTTTCCCCATCTGCATAGACAAACTTTCTTCAAATTCAAAGCCAATAGATTTACAATACATGTTCTTTTCGTTACAATAAAGGTCGAATTATCTTCAAACTTTGAAATGAATGCATTAAACTCAAACTAAATAGATTTGTAAAGAACACTTGAAAATCAAAATTTAGCACTGTGCAGATGCTAGGGTGAAGATGCTAGGGTGAACCAACCTTGGACTAAAGAATGTGCTGAACATTCTCTGCCTAATTTGCCCATACACAAGCCCAATTAGTTATTCTTTTATGACAGGCAGGCTGTTTTGTGGGGAACAGACTGGTGTGGGTAGGAACAGGGTGGCGAGGAATAATGAAAATTAACTTGATAGGAATAGAAATTGGTCATGATGAATAGTGGAGGAGGGTGACGAGGGATAATATGTCAAACAACCGTTGTCATCGCAACCTTTTTAAACTATGAAACAGCTTTGTGGAGAAACTTCAATCTTTAAAATTTAAACCACCTAATTTTTAAAAATAATTTTGGCGACGTCGATGTCTGCAGTTGCAGACTGAGTTATTTGTACAGGAACCACAAGACCAGTATGAGGATCTGCATGTTACTTTAATTTCTTTATAGCCTTAATGAAATGGTGAACAAGACTAAGCCATGGTGCAGTGCACAAAGGACATACAACAACATGGCAAGTCAAATATTCACGCACAAAACATGTATATTTTAAACAATTAAATGTAGCGCCTGTGTGCTACTTTAGATTTGCATAACACGTTTTCTAATTTCGAAATAGAGAAGCTCATATTATATGATGGTGCACATGATTTAAGGATATCTGTTTATTGCATGCAAAGGAAGCCCGTTTCCTTTTTACAACAGTTGACAAGAGTCATCACCATAATCATATATTTAGTGGCTATAAATATTTCAACATAATATTAGTTTTTGGCTTATTCTGAGTAGTGTGAATTATTATGGGCCTATCTTGTTATTTAAACCATAAAAGTATAAAAAGGCATTATTTGGTCGTAAAATTGACGGCTTATTAACCCCCATGAGGATACTGATTTACAATAATTCAATATTGCCAACGTCTTGTAGTTTGTATCTATTTACAACTTTTATCTAATCATGGATTCAATTTCTGGTCAGAACTTTGAATCCACATGACTAGTATATATTTTTTGTTCGGATTGTCGGTTTCGACATACGTCTGTAGATTTTATCAGTATCCAAAGTGTGTTCCTTGACTCAGGACACAATTTGGCGCTTGCACCTTTTGGCTACAATTGAACACAACTGACAGACTAAGAACGTCGCTCATGTTTTTGTTGTCTCAACATGAACATACAAAAGCAATGGCCGCAGATGATTCACTTAAATACAATCAATTTATATTCCAATTTAAAAGTGTGTGACTTTTCATGATTGCATGTTTATCAACGACAGATACAAAATTGTCATCGATATTCAGGATTTCTCTGCTGTACAAATGAAGAGCATCAAAACTGATGTATCTCACAGAGGTCTCTGTGTCACACAGACATGTACCAAATTCTTACAGATGGTGTGTGCTCTCTTTGGGAAACATTACATAGGAACATCAGCTCAAAACAGACTTAACGTGAGATTAACAAAGGAGCGCGCGGACCACCACCTCATACCTAAATTTACACATCCTCTTTGCTCTCAGACTCTGTAAGGGTGCTTGAAAAACCAAAGACGAGTTGTTGCTTCAGGGTCTTGAAGACTTGATCCTCATTTACTGTCAACTTTAACAACCCAAAGCTAACCATGAAGACTAACATGTTTGGCACGTGCCAATAAATTTAAAGTTTACTGTCCAAAACCTAAATAATCACCGTGGTAGCAAATTAACTCGATACCTCACTTGCAAAGAGTGATTGTTTTACTTTCTTACTATACGAAATGACGTGTTATTTTTCCGTCCGTTATGGCCGAAACAAATCATCAGTCATAAGAACAAATATGATTTTCAAGGTATGGAGTAAAATCCCGAGAAAGGAAAAAGTCACTGAATCCAAATTTCTTCTTGATCTTTGCTTCCAAGACACATCATCAGTCATCCTAAGTGGATATTGTTTGAAGAAATCAAACCAGTAAAATTTGGACAAACAAGAGAAGGAAACTACATAGGAATGAACAGAGTACTTACAAACATTGTCAATTTAACTCTCAGTAAACAAATGTCAACATTGAGACATATCTACATTGTAGGATCATTGCATGGCTGTGGAAAAGTGAAAGATGTGGCGGCTTATATCCGGACCTGATGCTAGAGATTGTGGACATTGTGAGGCATTTCCAATCATGCTTAAAATTCCGTGGTATGATTTTATTGACAGCTTCTGTCAGAGATTCGAATGTTTGATTTCTTGCATCCACCTATTTACACACGGTAATTTCCCAAACATTACAGAAACAAAAATTTACAAAATCAAGGAAGTTTTACACCATTCCCAAATTATTAAAGATAATATTCTATCTAGTTCAGAGCATAGTCTTACATTGAATCTGTTTCCTTTTTTAGATATTTTGGTCAAGGAAAGTGTTGATAAATTGGTGATTTCATAGCCATTAATTAACCCAAGTGTGAAGTTTATTTGTTATTCACATTTATATTTAGGTTTTACCTTATGAGAGTTTCAGATAAATTTGTGTGAAGTGGACAAGTACTTGGTCCCATGGTGTCAATTAGACACTTTAAGATTCTATGATATAATCTAATATCTCCTTTCCAACATTTGTATAACCTTTGTTATTTTCAAGTGTATCAAAACCAAGATTACTTTTACTCTAAATTAGAATGTAATTAAACTCATATCAATAATATCAGAATTCATACAGATACATGCATTGATTTCAGATTTTTTCCAATTTTGTAATCAATATTGGTAAAGCATCACACTTTAAATTAATTAATGTTCATCTTTAATGTTGATTGTGCTTCATAGAGAGTATTTATTTATAACATTCGGTATGATTAGGAACACCCTAACCATGCTTGACTCCTCTACCGTGACATGGGAAAATATTGCCTGTTCTCAATGGAATCAATGATGGAAATATTGACAGCATTAAATATTAATAGGCAAATTAATATCTCCTATTGTATGATGTAAGAGAGATGAAGGACCCCTGGGTGCAAGGAATCGTGAATTTTTCTATGTTGTACACTGAATTAACAATGGTAGAGATCTCTTGGGGAGTTCAATCTTTGTTGGAAATCCTTTACATCTGGAGTGAGACACTTACTCATTCTTGACATGTGTTTACAGAAGCTCTGATTCCTGACAAACACCATTTTCAATATTGCTTATATTTCCATAAGAAAATATAATAAAATGAAAGAAAACATTTATTTCAATACGATTTATGTAATAGGACGTGAAGAACGGCTGAACATGATTCTTTTCCATCATACTGGACTCAATTTCCATGCCAGTGACATTTCATTGAGAGCTGGTGTTTGCAGATGCTGAATGCCACGTGTTTCAGCCAAGTGCATCGTTTGCGAGAACACATCTCAATCCATAACATCCCATTCCACACCGGATTTCCAGAAACCCTACACTACTTGCAAATCATCCCTTAATATTTAAAGCTGTTTCAGCCGCTTTGCTCTGATTCAATGTGACAATTAGCTACCGTGAATGCAGAAATTGTTTTCCTTCATTCTCACTTCTTAAAAACCCAACAAAAACCTAATTTACATACAAACACTCGACCACGAATTGATCCAACCTTTCGACTCATGGAGAAATTGTACATAACTTTATTTTCAAAATACTACATGTGTGTATGGCACTTATTGGAAAGTATGTAAATATAAATTTACGATTTGTAATGTCTAAAAGTTGACATTTCTTTTCAGTCCAGCAAACTATTGTAATTATTATGCAACAATCAGTTGCTCATCAGTTTTCCTTGGGTGCAATACAACTTTTCATGAAAAATCAACAGAACCGTATGAAAATGGAAAAAAATGGGACAAAGACATTGACCACTTACGTAATCTGACTAAATATTTACGTTTAACATGTGTATACGTACCCTTCATTGTACTGATTCCAATAAACATCAAACTGATGTCTTTAAATAATTTAATAGACTAACTATATTTAAAAATAATGTTTTATAGACTACAATTACTGTAAACTAATTACATTGTATATTGTACACGATATGATGTGAAGAATATTAATGTTCCACACGTCCTTAGTTAGCAATGAATGTGTTGTCCCACAGCGAAGTAATGAGAATTATTTAAATGGTATGTCCCGTTGAAACACGGTGATGTCATTAGAAAGTCTTTGTTGTCTATCCCTTTCCACTTCTTAGAGTGAGACCCTTACTCATTCCTGGCACGTGTTTGCAGAAGCTTTGATTCCTAGATTCCTGGCAAACACCATTTTCAATATTGCTTTACATTTCCATAACAGAAAGTAATCAAAGGGAATTGGCTATAATCTGAGTGAGGTTTATGTAATGGGATGTGAGGAGCTACTGCATTAAGTTTCCTCCCAAAAGAGCTGGGTACATTTTCCATCCAACTTCCATTCCATTGAACCCGTTGTTTACAGAAGCTATACACTTCCCTGCCACACATTTCAGTCTTTTAAGAGCCTAAGCCACTTTGGATTTCCGGCAATACAAACCAATTCATTGGCGGATCCAGGATTTCCCGTATGGGGGGGGGCGCCCGGCCCGTAGGGGGGGCGCCAACCCAATTTTCACCTATTTTCGCCCAAAAATTGGGGAAAACTGC
>JBCAUI010052110.1:0-20626 GCA_038406195.1 Haplosyllis anthogorgicola | reverse complement strand
CACAATGTTATCAAACACTTGTACCAGATGGGACTTTCTGGTACTTATTGACCTTTACCTTTAATTACAATAAATACGCGAATTAATTATTTCCTTTAATTACAATACTAACGTGAGTCCCACTAATGATTTACACAATAAAAACGCGATTTCATAACAGTAGGGAGTTCACCCAATGCAGATGTTACTGTATACGGTAAATTTTCCTGTAAAAGAAATTTGAATGTGGGGGAGAGTGAGTGAATTGATGCCTGATGAAACTTGGACCCCATGCAGCTGCCACCCAACCCCCTGAATCTGCCTCCGAGGGTATTAGTTATCTTAGATGGAAAGGTGGGGCAATGGTGGGGGGATGATGTCTTCATTAGCATTTTCCCACAATCCTTTCATATTCGTGACAGTAAAGTGGAAAATTAAAAATACAAAGGTTTATTTGAAAATAAAATATCAAGCACACCTGGTTGAATATGGGCAAGTATTTGTCAAATGGCTTCTGTATTTTTTCCTTAATATCGTCAAACCACCCGACGAATCCGATTCCTCCTATTGGCGAGTAGCAGTCCCTGGTACCATCATACAACATGTTCATTCTGCAATGAGATACAGTACACAGAAATCGTATCATTTTGGTAACGAAGAGAACAACGAGGAGAACAAAAGAATTTCACGATACGAATTCAGTGTGCTGCACACTTTTAGTCTTACACATTCAAACCCATACTTCACAATGTTGCCAGTGCCATTTTTACACCTCGGTACGATTACCGTATTGTTCTCAAACAAAACGCAGTTTCTAATTAAAGCTCCTCCTCTTTTTGCACAAAGAAATTGAGTAAATGTTGGGCTCTTGGATGAATTTTATCTTAAATAAAACTTATCAATGCAAAGATTTTCAGCAGTTTTCATTTGCCACATAGAAAAACAGCTTTGTGGCTGAATGTGCTCATCCTAATAGTAAAATTTTGCGCCAAGTGTACCACAGTACACAAAAATTGTATCATTTTGGAAACGAAGAGAACAAAAGAGAGAATGAAAGAATTTCACGCTGTGCTTTTGATGCACTATTGTTAAACTTCTGACACAAATTCCGTGTAAAAACCAATAAGCCAAAGGAAATAGTTTCACCTTCCTCAAGTCTTAAGTATTGTTCTCTCATCTTAATAAAATTTTGCAATTATCTTGCTTGGACTTTGATGTCCAATTTTACGAAAGATTTTAGTAAAGATTTCATCCAAAAATTTGGTCTTAGTACTCGACGCTTTATTTAGGAACAATACGGTATGATATGCGTTCGGTTCGCGTTGTGTTAATAATAACACAAAGCCTCAGCACAAGGGTCACGCCGTCTAAATGTCAAGGTTAAAATGAAGGTCACCTAAATCTCTCCTTGGGGTCAGCAGGGACGAGGCTTCCTTTCTCCGCTACGTATCTCACAGTCGCGTTGTGTTGAACCAGGTTCAAACCATCAATCTCCAAAAGAGGAAGCTGTCCGAAAAATAACTTTCCATCTGCAAAGTAAAAATGGTCCATTACAGAATACAGAATTGGAACATAAAGCTCCAATATGCCAGGAGTTATTTTATCTAAATACAATTTATTTGCCACAGCCGTACTTGGGTCCATCGTGTTTGCTAGATTTTACGACATTGAAATTTAACTAGCCCAGAGGTCAGCATTATCGACACATGTCAATAACAGCTTAGAAACTGCTGCCATCTTCCAAGCCATTGGACGGCCTGTTTACACGGAACAGGAAATTGCATGTGCTTGATATTCCCACACAGGTTCATCAGTCTAGTCAAAAAGTTAACTGTTTCAGACTAATAGACAGGTATCCAACTCCGGTGCACCATTTACAGAATGGCTGGTCAGAAGAGCGGATGGTCGAGAGGAGACTAAAATTTAACACACTTTATAATATGTTGATACAGGCTTTCACATTTAAAGAAATAAGCCTTTAATGCCTCTGAAATCGCATTTTCATGCACTTTTCCATTTTTATGGATTTTAATTTTAAAATTATAGCAAGAAGTAAACTCGTGACCTGCAATACTTTTTATAGTTTTCATCATTGTACATGTGGGGTTTCCTGCAGATTCTAATGACTTTTGTTGTGAAAATAAAGCTTTCAGTACACGGAATTTGTATCAGTTTTGAAACGTCCAGAACAAAAGAGAGGACATAAGAATTTCACGGTGCGCTTTTGATGCGCCATTGTTCTCAAACTGATACGAATTCCGTGTACTGTATATTGGTTTTTCTATTATTTCTATTGTAAAACTTGCAGACAATAACACTGTATTGTCTAACAAAAGTTACCATAATCCCACTTGAAAATACCTGAAGTAATATTTCACGATCAAAACGTTTTAATTTTTTACTGACTATGCTTTTCTTGATGGATCCACGCTCATGTGGATTATATATCACACAGAAAGTTAAGAGGAGTTATAATAAATGTCTAATGTTGTGGACGGAAAACTCAACTCCTGAAAAGACCACAGACAGTGGGCAAATCATTATTTCATGAGCACATACCAAAAAAACCCCAATAAGCCAAAGGAAATAGTTTACCTTCCTTTAGTTTTAAGTATTGTTCTCTCTTCTTAATGAAATTTTGCGTGAACTGCAAAAAGGAAGAAAAAAATCAATGAACCAATAAAAATAAAATAAACATAACATTGGACCGACCTCGTGTTTTTTTATCCATTAAAGCTATAATTATCTTTGATGTTTATTGTCTCAATTTCTATCGGTAAAACTGCATCTATTTCAGGAGGGGGCGTAGGCCCTCCTGCCCCCGGACCCGCCAATACAGTACTTACTGGGATTTTAGCCAGGCATAGCGTCAGTCTTATTAATTCACCATAACCTCTTCCTTCAAAATATGAGAACGTGGCTTCTTCTCCCATTGCGCTGAAAACATGACACATAAACAAATATTTTTGGTCAAGATCAAGCAATTCACTTTTTTGTCACACAAATTTTCCTCATGCAAGAGCTTTATATATTAACCGTTTAAATTACATTTCCTGCTTCACTTTGAAATTGGTATTTCAAAACAATAAATAAATAAAAATAAATTAAAAAAAGATCAATTTGGCAATCCCCTACCTTATCACACGCACGTTGAGGAATATCCCGATTATAGAAGGTATAATTCAATTCAACATTTTACAGGAAATCTGAGCTTCCACAAGCCCAGGTAGAGAAAAGGATGGGAAATTCGCTCATGCGTAGCACTAGTGGCGTCATCTTTCGTATGTCATTCTTCCATTAAAAGAACGACTAGAGGACAGGTGCCATCCTACCCGCCACCAGGACTGACTGGTCATGAATATTAATTAATGCAATGTGCTTTTGTTTTGGGAATTAGACCTATGAAATAATTACTTCTGGGTCATTTGGACTCATTACCATAACATTATCATAATTAATCCAACATGTCATACCGGTAGTTAGCAGACCAAAGGTATGCTTAGAGACTATATAATGAGATTAATAGAGGCCATATCTATATCTCAGGGCACTATCAGCTGTGTCAAGACAGAATATGGACTGTAACACTGGTGAGGAATCAGGATTAACAGAGTTGTCTAATGTGTAAAATCTTTTCTATCTTTTCTATTGTTATTCTTACAGGGTTATTGTCGAGTGTAACTGTTCTACTGTTGTGAATAGAGAAGGGAAGTCTTCATTTTTGAGCAACTAAATTTCACGTTGTGCTTTTTTGTAAACAAAACTTCTGTGGGAATTTATATTGTTCGCCGGCTAGATACTTGACCAGAAAGCAACAAAGCAGTCGTACTGGTCCCGATTCTGACGCTGGAATTGAGTGGCATTGACATAAAGCCTGAAGGTTGATCCTTTTCATAAGAATATTCTGTTATTTAAACTTGTCAGTTTACACCATGATCTGCCCACCGACCTGCTAATTGTGTCGTGCTAATTAGAAAAGCCCTTGTCAGAGAATTGGTAAATATAAAACACTGTCGAATTTATAAAGTTTTTACGGGCACATGCATAATCGTGATGACAATATGATTCCAAACACATCGAAGCCCACGTAAAATGCTGTGTTCTTTACGTGGCTCAAGATTGAAAATCATAAATAAACCATAGGCTCATCATCTCGTTTTCAGTAACGTTGTGTCACACTTGATATTGGGCAGACACACAACTGAAAACTATAATGACATTAAGGGTGCCGGTGTGTAAGTCTCGGTAAGCCATTATACCCATCAAAAAGCTATATTTGCCGCACACATGAGAAAATGCTCAATGATCAGGGATTATTGCCCAAAATGTGTTAGATACCTCAGAATTAAAAGAAAGTCAATGTGGCGAGAATTTGAATTTGTGCAGTTTACTTATCTTAATGGTGAGACTAGGGTATGGTATTTCCATGATCTGTAAAATGCACCACACTTAAGTTGTCGGTCAATTTAATTTGGTCAAGCGATTCCCACAGGAATTCCTAATCACCACTAATGTAAAGCAATTGTATGTGGCTTTGACTCTCGGCCGTTTTTGTATGTGTTAGCTACTTAACGGTAAATATATTTTGATCAGCTTTGTCCATTGATACCAGCAAACTCCTGTATACTCTTATGTTGAAAAGTAATGGTCGCAGTATTCGTTACATTGGAAGTAAACATACGTTACACACATGTAATCGAATACGTAATTTTCACAAAATTTATCAATTTTTCACAGTAACTTTTGAAGATTTATGGTAAAAATACGCTCCATCTTTTTAATTTTATTTGAAATGGTTAAAAATGAAATATTATAGTATTTCCATCTTGACCTATAAAATGACAAAACAGATGCAAATGAATTAAATTTCAATAGGACCAAGTAGGAACTGCTATGGCTTTGGGAGTAAGACTGTTAAATGATAAATGGAGTTTAGAAGTTCCTTCTCAGGCTTTGCATGCCAAGATTCAATTACACGTTTGGCTTTTCACCTTTCACGTTGAATCTTTTACTGATGCTACAGTTAAAAGAGAAGTTGTTTCAAATGATATTGAATTAGCTTCAAAAGTGTTTCCAAAAATACTGCTATTACTTGAATATATTTACGTATCATCAATTTGTATGAGAAATTGTTTTATTCATGATCCTTTGCTGGAATCTGAGAGTATGAAATGCTTCATTTGCATCAGTCACTGGTATCATTTTTACGAAAAGTAGATGTCTACACATATCGATAGTTCCCGCTTAGTATGAACACATATTTCCTTATTGTTACTAAATTGTCTCAAAACTCAATTGCAACCTAAAACGAAGGGAATGAAGTTACTTATTGAATGAATGCGGCTAAACACCGTATATAATGCATCTCCAATGTCAAGAGCCTTTGACATTCATTCGATTATCGCCTAAGATTAGTTGTCAATTAAGGAAACCACCATGGTCCCTGATGATAATGAGCCTTACTCATCAATGGTTACCAAAGCGTGGAAAATAGTCAGTAGGTCTAAAACATACGATTTGAAGTTTGATTGCGCACCTTTGCATCTGAATGAACAAAAAACGTTTGAAGGTGCTCGGTATATTGAGTGCAGGATTTATGCCAGGTCAATTCTTTGATTCTGAAACCGCACCGATGCACTAACTGCATTGCTTACATTGAATCAAGTACATGGATATGTAATGTAATTTAATAGTGTACGTGTTAGATGTTAAATCTACTTCCAGAGTATTCATGAGTATCAAGTTTCATCTTGGAACAAAAGTGTAAGTACACAAATACTGATGAATGAGTAAAACATCAGTAAAAGTAAGAAGTGCTAGACACGATATTTCTTCCCCGAGAATCTTTCTAGATAAATTGTAAACCCGCGAAAAAGTCATATCACAAGGGCCATTACTGTCTGAATGCCTTGATCTATTATAAAAAGTTAAACATGCAGGAGTTTAGACATTCAGTTTCCACAACCCTTGCAAGAAAATTGTTCATCTGGAAGAATTGTTGCAATCATACTGGGACAATTATGGATTGGACGGCTAACTAAACACACTTATCACAGTGTTCAAATAATATAAAATTTCAAAAATTACATATTTAGAGAACATACATTTAATTAATGCAACTGTAGTGAATACAAGCTTTTTGAAATCATCAGCTTGCAAATTTATTCTTTATGCATTTGAAAGAATTAGCTCATTAGAGCTTTGACGAACGATGAAAAGCGTGATACCATTGAATTAGCCTTTTATTTTGAAACCTACCTTATTCTGAAACGTTTACACACGCGTGTCTTTCAAGCATACCTTTGCTCAGAAAAAGATCAAATTAGCTGTAAATGGTGTTTCGTAAATGTTATTTTAAATTGTAGCCTTAAAATGTTATTATTCAGACAGGCAAACGTTAAGAATCATCACATAATCAATTGAAGATGGTGGCGTGTTGTTATACTTTTGAATTGAAATTAACATTTAAACTTTATTTCAATGAATGAATTAAAACCCACGAATAAACATATTTAATTATTTTAATTATAAGAATAGCCGGTTTTCTTAAATTACTGCGCGGAAGGTCGCACTGTTCCAGATTCTTTTCTCCTTATGAACTTTATATTTTATTCATATAATATCAAAGATATCTAAAACCAAGAAAATTCAAGGTAGAAATAGAAGACGTCACGTCCACAACTAGACAACTAGACTTCAGTGTACCACAGGGATCAATCCAAGGAGCATTTCTATTTATCTCATATGCATCAACATTGGACCAAGTAGTACAGGAACTAGTACTAAATGGATTTGCAGATGATCACAGCATGAGGAGGGAATTCACCCCTAGTAAACTAGGTCAACCAAGTGTAGAAGAAGAGGCCACTATTGCAATCATAGAGAAATCTATGCTAGATATAAAGGCCTGGATGGATGCAGTATGCCTAAAGATGAATGAAAGTAAAACAGAATTCATCTACTTTGGAGGATCTAGACAGCTAGAAAAATGCACAATCAACAAAATCAATGTAAACAGAGAAGAAATAGAAAGAGCAACATCAACTAGATACCTAGGAGCACATCTAGACTCATCCCTCACCATGAAATCACACGTCAAACAGAAATGCAAAATAGCAACCTACAATCTCTTCAAAATAAGAGCAGCTAGGAAATACCTAACTAGACAGGCAGCAATAAAACTAGTAATAGCACTAGTAATATCTCATCTAGATTATGCCAATGGAATACTAGGAGGACTACCAAAGTGCACACTAGACAACATGCAAAGGATTCAAAATATGGCAGCAAAAATAGTACTAGGAAGAAACAAATATGACAGTGCAACTAGCAGCCTAGAAGAACTACACTGGATCCCAATCAAATACCAGATAGAAACCAAAATCTTAACACTAGTACATAGATGTCTACATGGAAAGGCACCAGCTTATCTAGAAAAACTAGTACAAGAAAAAGTATCAACTAGAAAAGGATTACGCTCAGCGACACAAGATAGAATACTAGCAGTACCCAAAACAACTAGGAAGACTTTTGCCAGCAGATCCTTCAGTGTGCTAGGACCACAGCTATGGAATGCGCTACCAAACCAGCTCAGGAAAATAGACAACTATGAAGAATTCAAAAAACAGCTAAAAACTCACTTCTACAAACTCCACTTTAACTAGATAAATGTCATAAATGCCTAAACTAGCTAACTAGTAAAAGTAAAATACATCAAAATTCCACATAATGTAAAGTGCCATTGATAAGACATCTAGTCTTCTAGGGCGCTATATAAATTTACAGCACATTTAACATCTAACATTTATAACAAAAAGTTTTCGAACAATAGAAATTCCTGATGTGCTAGTGTTCGAATGAAAGACACAGTGGAACATTTTTTTTGTTCTCAATATAAAAAGCTAGTAAATTTCATGCTGTTTTATAATGAAGACTTCTTATCGTCTTATACAAACCTGACAGTAATTTAAAACCAACGTTGTCTTCCCACACTTCCAGCACTGACGTTTTGAAACTTAAGTTCACTTGTACATGATTATTTGCAGGTATTAGTGTCCTGTTAAATGCTACCAACTGAATATTTGGGAGTCTGAAACCAACTGACTTTCAGCCCTTGGTCCATGTTGCGTACACTTGCATCACCTTGGGTTGAACGTTAAAAAAAGAAAGCTTCCATATTTATCGTCTCATAAGCACTTTTGTATCCCAAAAAAGTCTTTTGAAGTGTTAGTGAATACTTTCCTACCAATGTCCAACTGATTTCCCTAAATTTGAAGCTTAAACTGTCAACTTGTTCTTTCTACTGGTCCAAATTGATGTATACCAGTAGAAAGCAGCCATTATCACTTTGCTCAATTAAATATTATAAATAATAAAAAAGCGCGCTGGCTTTGAAAACTATGTGCCGCAGATCATGAAATTACTATTAAAAGTTCAGTTCCCCACAACAATTGAATTATGAGCTCAGCATGAAATTCAATTTTTGCGGGGAGCTTAACTTTTAATGGTAATTTCATGGCCCGAGTCCCAAGTTCAAAACAGAGGGTACCCGAGGCCACAAAAATTGGACCTCGGACAGCAAAAAAAAGTTAACAATAACATATTACTGGGAAATAAGAAATCACCTCTTCTCCGGCAAGCGTTGATAAGTTTTCTATCGTCACAATAATGTTAACTATACCTTTACCCCACAAACCAACCGAGGTAGGAGAAACCTTCAAGTTAGTGTATCTGTAATGTAAAATTTTTTAATGTGGCAGATGATCCTAAGAAGGTGTAGAAAATCTCTCGTCATAGCAGTAGACCTAATGGGAGCGTACACAATTGATGCGAATTTTGTGTTGTGAAAACGTAGCAATTACAATTTTGTCACCTATTCTCACTACCAATAGTGCCGTTAACAAAGGGTTTTTTCAAGCAGTAGCGGTTGAAGTGGGAAGTACATTTGTCTACTATAAGTTGTAATGCAATTATTAATTCCTATCGGTTTCGGAACAATAGTACATCAAAAGCACAGTGTGAAGCTCGTTTGTCGTGTATTTGGTCTTGTATGTTGTGATTTCCATTGTAAAATATTTCCCACTGTCCTCATTAGAGCTAATATGTCCTATATCCTAAAATATATCTACTCGCAAACTCTACTTACCTAAATTTGGAGTATGACAGCCCATATCCAAAAGGATAAAACACATTTTCGTCAGAATATCTGTAAGTTCTTCCATCCATACTGCAGTTAGTAATGTTTGGAAACTACAACATATTCGAGGTTTTTCCTAATTCGTTATTTGACAGATCTAGTCAATTTTATAGGTATTGGTATTTTCTTAATTTTAGTACAGATTTAAGAAAATACACCAATTATTGTTTATTGTAAATCGTACATTGGTATGTAGTTTAATTGCAATTAGAAACAGTCGGCTAGTCTCAACTAAAACAAGGTGTTTTGTTTATTTACGTTCTCGAATAGATCATACTAAAAATAGGGGTTTAAGGATGCGAATGATATCATTATAATCAACTAATGCATGTTTTTTCTCATGTTCTGATTCTCAGTATTCTGTACCTAAATTTAGGATTAGGAACATATGCACAGTGCACAGAAGAACATCATAAATAGAAGATTATTATTGTAATAGCAATATACTTCATGACCTTAAACCCCTATTTTTGGTTGGATCCATTCAACAACGTAAATAAACAATGTATTTTCTTCAAGTTGGCTGAATACAAGAATTCCTTTATATCAATTACAAGATTATCAAATCCGACAGATCTTTGAGATTAGGAATTAGGAAAATCCTCAATTAATATGTAATATGGCTAAGAAAATGCAGGATGCATACTTCCTTTCTTTGAACACTAATAATTGAGTAAAGGTACATCGGGAAAATAGGGATGAACAATTAAAATGCCTTTACCTGATTTAGAGTTTGGATCCAGGTCATGGGTAACTTTCCAGCAGGATTTGTGTACATTCCATCATTAAACAGAACATTGCGGATAGCACGCCTGTTTTGAATTTGAAAATGGTTTGTAATTGATTAAGAATATCTCATTTAAGTCAGTAGGGAACCAAATGTACCACCGTCAGGTGCTGCCACAATTGTGGGGAGGCAAAAAACTCCTTTGCTTCACCATTTCCCTGCAATTTTAGCTTAAATAAACTGGAATGTTTAATGTTTCTTTTGAATAATAAGATAGTTCCAAGTATCTACCCGTCGACTGCGCTGGAAAGAAGCATTCAATAATAGCAGCAACTCCGCTGGAGCCATGAGCCCAACTCACGTCAAGCAGTCCTCCGTTAAACAACAGGAGTATCACTGGGATGTCCCCGGCTTATGTATGGAAAGAAAGAAGGTACATTCAGCATGTCCCAACTAAAAGATTATTCGCATATATTATCTGGTGTTTATAACAATATTTCTTTTAGCCCATATTAAGGGACCACAATATTTGTGATAACAATTTCATTGCTTATTGATACACTTTTAGGTAGACAGTAGACGCCTTCATTGGACAAGAAATATCACAAACGTGAACGTGTGTCTCCCAAAAATAGGCTCACTGAAATACTGTTATGTAAACACCTGATAAAATATCAGAATATTTTTTAGTTGGGACATGCCTATTCAAATTTCAAATATAACAGTTTTATGAATCAGAAGATGAAATGTCTGGTTAAGGCACTTCATTTCGAGAACAACAAGTAATTTTGTCTGAGTCAAAGACACATCAAGGAATTTCATTGACGCAAAATTAAATAGATTTCAGGAGCTGGCTTAAATGATGATGTTATTGGTTATTGCTTTTTTGAAAAATAAATCTTCCACAGACTTGCATGATCATCATTTAGAAGTACCTGAAGAAACTGCATCCTTTAGTAGTTGTGATTGATTTCTTGGAAGGTTGATATCTTTCCTGTCTAAGTTTTCTTGTTCTATGTCTGTACCTGTGACAAAACAGTGAACAAACATTTACAAAGTAATAAACTTTAACAAAGAGTTTACAAAATATGAAATACATAAAATACAATTATTCTATGACACAAATTAATCTTCCAGGTCAAAGCGAGTGTCCACCATTTTGGTTCCGGGGGATAGACTACGCAGTGGACAATTCTTTCTGTAAGGCCAGACTTTTTAATTTGTTGGATTACGTTTCCCGCCGCTCTCAAAAATCAAGAAAGTAAAAAAGAAAAACCAAATCAGAGCCCAAATAATACAATATTGTAACTTTCCGTCACTTCTACAAACATCATTTGGAAAAAATTTTCGTCAAATTTTGTGAATTTTAATCAAAATTACAAAAATGTACAGCAAAGTCAATTTTTATTTTTATTTTTTTCCAATCGCCGCTGTGAAAATTTTCTTCCAATGATACGTAATCCAACAAATAAAAAAAGTCTGGCCTAATGGACATAATGGACAATTTGAGAGTTTGTACTTTCTAAAGTTCACGTTGTGTGCTTCATGTCATGTACAACGTGCAGAGCATGGAATTGCTATTAAAAGTAAAGCTGAGCCCATTCAATTCAATTGTTGCGGGCGGTAAACTTTTGACTGTAATTTCATGATCTTTTTTATCACTGAACAAAAAATTCATTTCACTTGATTGTTTCTGTTGCTAGGAACTATTCGTTGCCGATGTGTAGTACCAGTGGTTGAAATGTTCATGGTTCTTCAATTTGAGGACAATTGGTGTTTTTGTTCGTGTGAAAGTGTAATTTCGTTACCAAAAAATCAAAACCCACGAAATCAATTTTAGTATCAACCATTCAGGCGCAAAATTCTATTGCATTCTTGATTGCCAGAGACATCTATAGTTGACACTGTCGTGAATTCAACACGTTAAAACGCGTTAGAAAACGTAGCGGTTTTATAACGTTATAAAAACGTTTCACAAACGTTAATCAAAGTACGAGAAACAAGTGTGCTTACCATTTGAACATTATGAAGTTGGTGGGACCTGTGTAATGCATCCAATTCAATCCCTATCTTTTAATGTAGCAGAAGGAGAGCACCAGCCCTCAGATGAGCTTCCCCATGTGAGTGCACCATCCACTCTGCCACAGGCTGACCTTGCCAGGTCAGATTGCATTTCTTGACACAGGTCAAGCAACAGCTTGGAGTGTGTATATGACTTACACAGGCTGAGCCCCTGGCTCAGATTGTGTACCATGGTGTAATTAGTGAGAAGAAAGGAGTGCCTCCGCCTCTGGCATGTTAAACAATAAAGAGGATTGTTAAAAGTAATGATATCATTTCTTATGGATAAAAGAATGATGACCGATATGAACAGAACCTAAACAACACAACGAGAAGACCCAGACTCTCGGTCCATTGAAGTGACCCTAGAGAGCCCCCAGCAGCCGCACCGGCGCCAGTAGTGGTACTAGTTGGCACCCGCCGACCAGGTCCATTTTCAGTGTACATAAGGGAAAAAATGGACATTCCATAAGGTATCTTGTTAAAGTTCTGATACCATTTTTGCGTATTGTACAGCGTGAAATTGAAATGAAAGATAAATCAAGAATTTACCTTTGCGTCAAAATAAAATCGTCCAGGAGGCGTATTCTCGGGTCCACCGTACGCAGTGATGCATTTACATCCGGCGTTAGCTTGAACGTATCGCTTGTCGTCTCCCTGTAAACCCTGAACGTAAGCCCGGGTGAGCTGACCACTAAGGAACGGATCCTCCCCATATGTTTCCTGTGTAAATATAGAAAGTTAATACAAAAAAAAATTAAAATACAAAAAAGCAAAGCAAAGCCAAAAGAGAGCATTTCCTTAAATTATCTTCAAACAACCGACAGTTCAATCATGGATTTACGGCACAATGCCATTTTCTGTTTTTTGTGCAAACATGTAACATGTGAGCGTTGTCAATGTAAGCTGTCAATCCAAAATGTAAATGTAAACGTATTTTTCACAGTATGATGATAGGGAAAATGTTTTGCTTTGCGTTGAAAATTCTTTCCCGTAACACTTCATAAACGAATTAGGGACACACATGCACTACTAAGGAATCGTTATAAGAGAGCTCTCATAAAGTACCGTGTAAACCTCTGAAACGGCTTGGTGTACTAAATTGTGTACATAAGAGTATTTAAGGGAGGTCCCGTCAGGTACCGTGTTAAAGTTCTGATACCGTTGAATTTTTGTGAACTGGTTGATGCCTCTATTCCAGTAAATTACTATCCATTACTATGAAGAAAATTAAGGCGCCAAAAGCACTCACTTGATTTCGTCCCCATCTCGGGTCCCTTGCGATATTTATGAAGGGACTCCAGCAGCTGATCCCTCCGTGGCTTTTGGTGTAAATCCCGTGAGCTGTGTAATTGTTGAACTTGGCTCTAACTTCTTCAACAGTAGCTTTGGCCATTTTAAAAATTGCATCTGTACTGTAGCGTAAGACATTTGAACTTTAGTATTGCAATTCTGCCTACGATCATATAAATAAGCACCAAGTTTGCACAAGCTTACTGTTATGTTTGGCATTACTCCTGTGGTTCCAATACAAAGCAACACTTAACACAGTCCACATCAGGATATCAATAATGCAGTAGAATCTGCCGTTTTGCTGCATGTTTTTGAGTCGTATAAAATAAATGAGTTCACTGTAGAATGACACTACGTGTAGAATATTCCCAGCCATTAATTTTGGTTTTCATTATTGCTCATTTTGTTCGAAATTGAACATGAAATAGGAGTTTGAATTTTACTGGTCTCCTGAATAGATGATACTACACTGATATAGGTTAAAACAGTGTTTATTGTAACTAAGATCAATTGTAAACTGGGTATGTGTGTGGCTATCCCTTGTCTAGTGGGGGGGACAGTGGATCTTCTAAACCAGAGCAAAGACTGCTGAAGTTGCACAGCTTTATGTACTGGGGGTAAAACCTCTTTAAAGACAGGAGAGCCAATAGTACAGCTCCAGAGCCATCTGCATGCATTCATACAATGCAATAAATATGCCGGGGAAAGCTAAATATGCACATTCGTCTGGTTTATACGAACATGCATCTGATATTACATACAAGATTAATTAACCTGAATGTAGCCGCGAGCCCCAGTGCCTGTGGAAAGGTTGTAGCAGGTCCAGCTTGGACATCACCCCTCAGACATTCTGTACCCCATGGGTATGGTTTGATGCCGAGTCTGTCTATGGGCGGAGCAAAAGTGGTTCTGCCTCCTGTGGCCATCTGAAAGGTATAAAAATACGTTATACTTGTTCCAGCGAGAGAAATTCAGATAAAATCTAGCCCTGGCCAAAGTGAAAAAAGCTGTAAGGTCTGCCTGTGATCCAGGGTCAAGCGGAGAGATGTACTCATCCTACACCCTAAAGGTTTTAGGCATTTCCTAAACTGAAACAGTGGGATGCGAATTGTATGTTACAAAGTGCGATTTTATAGCTAAAATTACATGATGGTGTGGTGAACTGCAGTGGTAAAGCATAGGAGTTTTCTGGCGCCCCACAATTTGTAGCAGCATCTGACGGGAAATAAATACACGCTGCACTTCGTTCCCTACTGAAGTTAACTTAGTAAGTTACACTTTGCTTCTGACAGATACTTCAGTTTTGCCGTTTACCATATCATCACAACCTTCTACGTGCACTTACATACAACTAGTCCTCAAATGAAAATTTCATGTCAAACAATTACCTAGTGACATAAAATTCCTTAACATAATTATAAAATCTAGTTCACTTAAAGAAATTACCTGTTGTGTAATCTCATCTAGAGTCAATCTGGCGACCAAATCATCCACTCGATCCTTCCACGGTAAGGATGTATTTCTAAATGGATAGTCATTGGTTGTCTGAACTGTCTTATCATTGTTTTCAATTGTTTCTGCCCTCAGAACAATTGAAACGAGAAATCCTGAAACAATGCATTGTGTTTAGTGTAGCTGCAAATATAAAATATATTGCAGAATGGGAAAAAGAACTGGTACGTTTCAATATTCAGATCGTGAAATAATTATTAAAAGTTAATGTCCGAATTTCAATAACTCAGTTGACTCAATTGACTTCCATGCTGAGTTATTGAAATTCAGACGTTAACTTTTAATAGTTATTTCACGATTTGTATGTCCCTAAAAAATTCTACCAATATTTTGCTTTGATATGCATGGGTGTGTGCACGCTCACACAGACAGACAGACAGACAGACAGACAGACAGACAGACACTCACACACATGCACAGGCACACACACCACTTACACACACATGCACGCACACAAGCACACACGCACGCACGCACACTAAAATAAATTTTTAAAAAAATGATTCAATGGGAATATCTTACCTAGTGACATGAGAATTATGGTCGTCATGATGACTGCTATGGTTTCCATCGTGCCTTTATTGTTTATACATGTAAGTGAAACATCACATGCTTACACGTGATTCAAAATGCTCGGGTCAATATACTGTTCATCATTTCCAAAATGATCACTTTTTCATTTCAGATTTCTGTGTCACAATGCGCAGAAAAAGGTCTCAAATGTAACTAGAACGAAATGTAAAATGTAAACACGTGGAATATCAAATTAGAACTTCATAACTACATGACAAATAGTATATTCTTGTCAATGAATCAATAGCCAAAATTACCGTGTAACCCGTAAAAAGACTCCTCGATACATCTTACTATCACGAGGTGCCTACGTCTTCGACTTTCAACACAAATCTAAATGACATTAATTTCTCTGGTGTTCGTCATAGACATAATTCATTTGGAAACGGTAAACAAAGTAAAAATAACAAACTCTTTTGTTTTTTAATATTTTCTTTGTGCAATCAATTTTATTGGGAATGCTTATAGACAATTTCATTGTTTTTTTCTATCCTTTTTTAATTGTTTATTAATTTAAAGAGTATTTATTGTTCACCGCGTATGATTTATTTCGAGTAACAGGGAGTTAAAAGATGACGAGTCTCCGGATTAAATTTACTTTATTTTTCTTTTTTTCAGTCTTTCGCACTGGTACGCGTTACGTTATGTGTAATCCCGGCATTATTTATCTGTACATCACAGCTGGCTAAATTATGATCATTTTATGGTTACGTGAAAAGCACAGTGTGCTCTTTAAGGGTCTCCATACACAACATGTACATGTGTAAGGGTATAATGCAGATGGTGACAATGTCTAATTGAACTGACCTTTAATAAGTTTAATCACAGATGGCATAGATGCATACAATACCGGCGGCTTTTAACATAGAGATAAAATGAAGACCATTTAGCCAGCTGATTACACAAAAGGAAAGCAAAGAAGAAGCGATCGGATCTCTCAAGTCACTGCATGAAACACTTAGTATTTTTTATTTTTTGACTAGTTTGATACGACTTTTAAGTGGAGATCCATATCATGAAATTACTTCAAGAATTAAGTGTAACAATTGCATTGAATGAACTCAACATGATATTCAGTACAAATCACCCAATAGATTTGTCACTCTATGGGGATTTCAAGCTATAAGATACCGCCCTCTGTACGCCCTCCATTGGGCATTAATGGCAATTCCCGATATTGTGAATAGCATTTGGATCGAGCTCTTTAAAAAACAAATCCATTGGGTGTTCTGTAACGGAACCCTTGCGGGGCGCTTACTTTTTAATATTAATTTCACGATCTGAAGTAAGACTTTTACGCAGAGATCATTACAATTCATAAATCTGTGCGACAAGAAAAGACACGTGCATTCTTAACTTGTCAACAATAGTAAAAATGTCACTATCCAACTTTGAATGTAGCGCTCAGAACATTTGATCCAGTTGTCATTGTTTGATTAGGCTGTTGTCCTCCAACGTAAACTTGGTAAGTATCTAAATGTAGAAAAATATCTTTTCCATCTCAGCTCCTGAAATTCCTATCACTTTTAGAACAAAAGTACAGCAAAAGTACAGAGTAGAATTCCTTTGTTCTCTTTTTGTTTTGTTCGTTTTAAAATTTATAAGAATTTCAGGAGTTCTCTGGATGAA
This sequence comes from Haplosyllis anthogorgicola, assembly GCA_038406195.1. Classification (NCBI taxonomy): domain Eukaryota; kingdom Metazoa; phylum Annelida; class Polychaeta; order Phyllodocida; family Syllidae; genus Haplosyllis; species Haplosyllis anthogorgicola. The sequence goes on along the minus strand of JBCAUI010052110.1, from coordinate 3,656 downwards.
ATTGTCGTTTGAGGCTCTTCATTTTAGGGAACAATAGAGGTTTTTCTTAATTCGTACCTAGCCTTACTTTGTCTAATTTGTCTAATCTATCTAATTAGATAGAACTGAAATGTGCTGCAATGATACATAGATTCAGTACATTCAAATAGTGTAATATTGCAGTTTTACCAGAAATGGTTCAATTAACATGCACTGAACACAATATCATATCAAAAATTGATGTATTTTGATACACTTTTATCCTATCTAATTAGACAGATTAGACAAATTAGACCAAATGAGGCTAGGTACGAATTAAGAAAAACCTAGAATAGCTTTATTTGTTTGAGTGGAAGACACAGCATGCAACTGTCCCCAAATGAAATCATTTTTAGGAGCTGATTTTACTGCTCGCGCACACAAAAATGCATTGTGACCACAGTCTTCACTCTATCACTAGGTGAATTGAAATAGTAAGCTAATGGAGTATTTTCTCTTTTGCAGCCCTGCCTTTTCTATTGTCTGTCTCGTCTGTCCTTTCAAATTGTATGGTTTGGAAACTTCATTTTTGGTTAATTTTTTGGTTCATCGTGGTACTTTTGCAACGCAGGTGAAATTTAGATATAAAGATCATTAGACTTATTTCAAGATCCCATATAATATGTTAAATATGTGAATGAAACCCAGCTGTGCTGAATTTCGTGAATGATAAATAAGGTCACAATATAGGTCAAGATCAATTTGAAGGTCAAATTAAAGCTTTCATTTGCTCTCACTTTTTGAAACAAGAAGTGGATCCTAGACTGAGAGGCATTTTCTTAGGCATTGTTTATTTTTTGCGAGTATCTTATTCTTGAGAGTTGGTGCGTGTGTGTGCGTGCGTGCGTGCGTGCGTGCGTGTGTGTGTGCATGTGTACGTACCTGGGAGTAACTTAAAACCAACGTTGTCTTCCCAGACTTCCAACAATGACGTTTTGAAACTTAAGTTGACTTGCACATGGTTATTTGCAGGTATTAGTGTTCTGTTAAACGCCACCAACTGAAGGTTTGGGACTCTGAAACTAACAGCCTTCCTGCTTTTTGTCCATGTGGCGTACACTTGTACCACCTTCAATTTAAGAAATATTACAAATTGAACTATGATATAATAATCATATGCAAATCAATGAACTGGTGACTTTTCTAAGTTTCAGAATGGTATTTCATAATATTTACAGTACATTCATATAGATACGTATTCACTATTCCAGAATTAATACGCAACATACCTCTTCTCCAGAATAAGTTGACAGATTTTCAACTGTAACTGCGACGTTTATTATGTCTTTTCCAGATAATCCAACTGAAGTCGGAGAAACTTTCAAATTGCTGTATCTGTTAAAAATCGGAAAATATATCCAGTAAACATACAAAACACACTTTGGACCTGTAATACATCTGGGCTTGCATTAGATTGCTGCTGCAGGATTGTATGCATGCACACTTGCAGCTACTGCAGCTGTTAGCCTATCAGCCAATCAGACACAAGCTTACCCAAGCTGTTACAAACAACTTCAATTTGAATTCAGTTTTAGATTGAAACTTCCTTGAAGCAACATGTAAATGTTTGCAAGAAATAAATACAATCTTACAATCTACAGTTTAAAATGTCATCAAAGTGATGATGACTGTATTTCTAACGCAGTAGTTGTACTCAGCTGTTAAAAAATCTTATTAGCATATGCCAAATCTACCCATCATCCATCAGTGTATTCTAAATTTACGCGGATGAATGACATAACGGGCACCAGGCGGAAGCACGTGATGAAGAAACCGGGCACAGGTGCAAGTAGACAAACCACACGGGGAATCCCCCTCGGAGAGGGGTTGCCTCTAGTTTATTTAAATTTCAAAATTTGCATGAGATACAAACTTTTAATTAATACCTAAATTTGGAGTAGGACAGTCCGTATCCAAAGGGATAGAAAACATTCTCGTCAGAATACCTGTACGTTCTTCCACCCATACTGTAGTTCGTGATGGCTGGAAACTGCAAAAAGTACTGGCTGGTAATTATAGAATTCGTATCACAAGTTTAACAATAGCGCATCAGAAGCACAACCTAAAATTCTTTCGTTCTCTCTTTTGTTCTCTTCGTTTCCAAAATGATACGATTACTGTGTATTGTTGAAATAACAGAATTTTTTATCGTGCTTTGTAAACTTAAAATATTTTACCTGATTTAAAGTTTTGATCCAGGTCATGGGTAACCTTGCAGCAGGATTCGCCATAGAACCATTATTAAAGAGGACTTTCCTTATTGCAGTACCTATTGTAACAATGCACAATAATTCAAACAGTTTCTAAGTTTTATTTAAACAAGAAGACTACTTTCAAAATCAAACAGTGACCTGAAAACTGACTTACTACATAGAATTTAAACGTTAACGTCTTCAAATCATGAAATATCTATTATATATTGTGCCATTTCAAGCTGTTACCTGCAGCCTGTGCTGGAAAGAAGCACTCCAAAATGGCGGCAACTCCACTGGAACTATTGGCCCAACTCGCGTCAAGAGGTCCTCCGTTAAACAACAAGATTATCACGGGAGTGCCCTTGGCTTGTAAGTATACAATAGATTAAAATAATTCACCAAACGAAAAATTGAATTATTATTATTATTATTATTATTATTATTATTATTATTATTATTATTATTATTATTATTACTATTATTACTATTATTACTATTATTATTATTATTATTATTATTATTATTATTATTATTATTACAACTGATCAAACTCAAGGATTAATGCACTAAGCTAACGCCCGACAAAAACAAAAAGAAGTCTTGTTATCTTCTATTACCTGCAGAAACTGCATCCTTTAGTAATTGTAATTGGTTGGATGGAAGGTTGATGTCTTTCTTGTCCATTTGTTCTTGCTCTATTCCTAAACCTGTATCAAAAAGTGCATTGTTCCAAGAAACATGTTTTACAAACTCTCAGCAATAAGAAATAATTAACACTACAAGAAATTGGAGAAAATCAGATTAACGATGTGTTTGCCATAGTATATCTAAAGAAACTGCCATAAAATCTATATATTACCAGTAGAAATTACAAAATTACGTGAAATATAACGTTTATTGCGCTTATTACGTTTATTGCGTTGTGTAATGGTTGTGTAATGGATTTAGCACTAACTGATCCCAATTCATAAGCAGATACGCAAGTTCGCTTGAAAGGAGACAAACGAATGGTTTAAATATAATATTTATTAGAACATATTTAATGTGTTTACTACAAATCTATTATAAATTAAATAAATAACAATCAATAAATGAATTTAGCCCATATTAAACAATTTCCCAACCCACAGTGAAAGCAAAGCTGCAAATGGCAAAAAGAACAGAAATTAAGGATTTTAATCAAAACTCACATTCCACACATATTACACATATACTACATGTGCCATATGTGTCTCCTCTGCATGCATGCATGCACACATGCATGCATAAACACAATAAACATGATAAACATGTTAAAATAAGTAACTACAACTGACTAGATATTGTACCCAGATTCTGTAAAATGAATTAAAATGAACGGATTAACCAAAATAAAACAAAATTACCTTCATTCATACAGCCGCAAGCATGAGTGCTTGCTCCAGACCACTGAACTCATGACAA
>JBCAUI010051999.1:0-20633 GCA_038406195.1 Haplosyllis anthogorgicola | reverse complement strand
ATGTTGGAAAATATGGATTTTGGACTTTGGACTGGGACAGACCAAGACAGTCCATGGGCCAAAATCCACAGTCCAAGATCCAAAGGTCCCTTATTTACAATATGCCAAAAGCTCATCTGCCACATCCTGACAATCCAACCCACACATTTTTACTGCACACACAGCTGGGTGAACTGCACTGTCTGAATGCGGCAGATGACCAGCAATGGTTTTCACTGTGCATCATAAATATATATAGTCTATTCCCGTCGGGTACCGACGGGTTCCATCTAGTACTCCATAAAGAATATAACATGCTGGAAAGGATAGACAAAATGTGAATGACAATACCGTGCAACAGGCTCGAAAAACCAAACCGGTTGTCCCTGAATGCGACGTTCCAAAAGAAAAGTAAAAACAAACTAAAGTTGCAGCTGACGTAACTATTGAACTCTCATAATAAGTAAGTCTGCAAGAAGACGAGATGACGAATGGAGACACTCATCGCTAATTGCCACGTATTCGTAACACTGATCTCTGTAACTCATCATCAGTACTGTGGGATTTGTTCCAATGTAATCATAGCAGCGCCAATTTATGAGCAAAACGAAGACCACCCTCCAAATTATTAATAGAAAATTCAACGAACAATCACCAACATATATAATATATATGTGTGACGCGTTGAGACTCTCGGGACTCTCGAAAAACTAGTAAAAGCTCGATTTCGCGGAAATTGTGGGAAACTCCATCAAAACTACAGGAAAACACATAATTCACCGGAAATGATGTCATGAATGATGTCACGTGATGGTGTCATGGGTCATGTGATACACATAAACAAACAATTGGGAAATAGTATAAAACAGCTGGCCTCAAATGTTCCAATAGAGGATCCAAATGGTAGTGCTACAGGAAGCATTGTCACTTGTAATCTGAGGTCTTGGTCAACTTCACAGGTAATCAAACTAAAATAATTAGCTAATAATAGAAGGTATAAATAGTTTTATTGACAATTGAAGTAATGATACAATTCTTAAAAGGGGATTTAATATAAAAACTGGGATTAAGAGATCTTATGGCACTCTACTGAGTTAACTGACTTTTCTTGAAAATTACATAAATCTGATATCAATGACATTAATGATTACAGGGTTTTTAGTGAGAGTTGAGAATCTATCTGTCTTCACGCAGTCACTGAGAGAAGTAATAAATAATTGTCGCAAGCATTTCTGCAGTTTTGTTGTTCTATTGCATTAAAAAACCATCACATGCATTGGTGGATCTAGGGGGCACTGCCGGCGCACGCCCCCCCACAATGGCCCAAATTTTCTTCGTTTTATGCACTTTCACTAAATTTTGGGCGAAAATAGGGGTCGGTGCCCCCCCCCCAACGGGAAATCCTGGATCCGCCCCTGACACGCCTCACGGGCAGGGCAAAGAACGAGAACCGCGTGACATTTCTTTATCATAAAAATTCGTACATAATACTAGCATTGGGTTGAATGACATATTTACAACGCGTCTTTAGGCCTCAGATGAAGATATATATCTGTGTGACATGAGACTTTTACACTGATACTTAGGACAATCAGGATGTTTCCACGCAACGCGATACAGGAACAAAGGAACAATCATTATTTTATAATTTCAAATTCAGAGTCGCGGCCTTTGATCCTCCCATCAGAAATATCTTCTTTCGAAAGACTTACATGCTGTATATGTACATTACGTCTCAACCAAGGTCACGGACGTTTTGTCCGAGACAATGAATATTTTGAAACTTAGATGAATCAATATGTTTAATATTTTCACCATCCCAAACGTGCTTCCATTCATGTGGAAATCCAAGTTCAAATGAAAGAATTCCCACTGTGTTATCGATACGCATATAACACAGCGTGGAATCTATGATTCTAAACCGGATAGAATTTTAATGTTCGGAGTAGCAAAGAAATTACCGTTAGAAACAGAACGTGTTAAGCATAACCCTCGCTGCACTTTGCCTTTTGGCTCGTTATTTTCATCGACATGAATTAGATTCTGTTCTCGTTTGCCGAGGTAGTCAAAGCAACTTCTCATTTTAGCAAAAGGAGCTTTGCTATTAATGAATGTAAAAGGCTGATTATGAGGTGCTTATATGGAGCTATCTGTGGAGCTGCCGATGAAGAAGCTGTACAGCCTCGTATGTCCACTTCCTGTCTATATCGAGGAAGCTGTTGACCCTGGTTACAACCCAGGAATTATTCATGCTGATATTCTAAGTGACCATTACATGTCTTGGGGGAAGGGTCTGGCGCATGTTTACCACATGCACGGTTGTTCATTCACTTTTCTTTGCAATAAGCACCAACAGGTACATGTATATTTGGCACAGTCTACATGTTTACTATTTACTTTTCATGTAAAAGGAAATGTCACGTCATTTTGAAGTCACATTTTGTCGTCTTTTCATTACTCAGGACACAAAAAAGCGCTTTTACCATGCTGCTTCATTTTGAAAGATTGATAAATATATTTGAACGTATTTATAAATAGAATGCAAATAATTCATTGTTATTCAGACATCGCGCTAAAACAACTGAATAATTTTGGTCACTGCATGCTTTCCTGAGGCGATTCTTGCTTCGACGCTGGGCAGAGCTTAATGCGTTAAGATATAAAAATGTAGCTAAACATGAAAAGGAACCCATTCAATTGGGCAACAGGTTGACACTGCCCCAGTAGAAGACAACCCACGGAAATTGTTATTAGTTTTGAAACAATAATATTTCCATGCTGTGTCTTAATACTCGTAAATAGCCCAGCTTGGGAATATTATTGTTTTCAAATGTTTCAAAGACAATATTCTCCAGGGCCGACAATTTTCATTCCTGCGAACAACATGTTCATACAGAGAAATAATGATATCTACACTCATCGTTTTTATGGTCGTCAGAACACAATGTAATAACAAATAATACAGTAGAGCCTATCTTGACCGACACTTAAACTTTTCCCTTTCAAAAGTGTCGTAAAAGGCAGGTATATTTAAACTGTCTTGTGTAAGGAGGGAAAATGTCGCTCAAAATGGGTCGTTCAAGACAGATCTACTTTTTTGTCTTGAATAGAATATGATTTTTCTAGAATCTGCATTTCTTAGAATTGTTAGCATCGCATGGCAATATTTTGTTTCGAAATGTCCGAGATAATACATTTTTCATGAATAGACTAGCATTTTGTGTGTCAAAACTGTTGTGCAGATTCAGTTAAAGTCACTGTACATAGATGTACTCAAATGATATGTACTCAAGTTAGCCTGCAGATTTTGAGTGGAGAACCAAAAGACCAGCTAAACGGATAATGGGCCGGATACAACTTATGCGGCTTAGTGCTATTGCTACGGAGGCGCGAGCCTTACGCTCGTGAAAATGACAATTTATGCTCTCTCCAACGAGAAACCCTAATTCGTGATTGGGTCATATATTCCCAGAAGTTAAGTTGTTCCGAGAAATTGCAGGCATATCCTCAGAGAAATTATCTAATTAGACTAAGGTAATTTGTTTCCAAGCTGACGGGTATCGTATTGAACTACTTGGAAACGTTTTGATAAAAATACGAGCTGATGTAAAAACAAGTACGAAGCCATTAACGATTTTTATATTGTACAGCAAAGCCTTGTATATCCGCAAGGCATAGATCTATCACACAGGTGCCGTACAAATCTACTGCCGGTAAGATTATCCCTCTGTCTCAGTCATCCATTACCCTAGTTATTCGTCTGGAGGTATTTTCTCAGTTACCGTCACATGTTTGTTCTTGCTCCTAGTGTGATTTTTTTTATCATTTCCCAGGATTTTACGAAATTATACCATATCGGCAGGGGTAGGTCAGTAGACAGAACGTCAGACATTGACAAAGAAGCCGTGGAGTTTAGGTATGGTTCTTATGTAAGAGGTGAAAGAAACTTCGGGGCAAAAGATCTGATCAGTTGGATTGTTGCTCACGAACTATAAATCTACTCCATGACAAAGATGCCATTATGCTAATTATTATCTTTTCCCTTCATGACGTACAAATAAAAGTAATTACTTGAAACTAAATCAGAAATGGTACTTGAAGTAAGGTGACACGAAGATTTGAGTCTCGGAACGGCAGTCTTACAATCCAGAATGCGTTGTCTTGTGACGTGTGTTTAAAAATCTCAATAGCGAGGGCAAAGTGTCGATGGCGTCAATCTTAATTATTGTAATTTTGAACAGTTAATCTGTATAAAGTGTAGGACGCGTAATTTAGTAGCGTGTTTGTAGTACTACGAGCCAGGCAAGTCCTTGGAAGTCGTGTAGTACATTAATTCCTTTCGGCTTATTTGTTGGAACTCCGCTTTAACATGTAACAGTGCCGCTCGTGAACTGAAAGCACTTTCCTACGTGTCATGAATCTGGAGCTTCTTCTGCCTTCGTGTTACATGCAACAAGCCCACAAAATTATTAAGCTCTTGATCCGTTACATTGTAAATACAAAGCAGATATCTTTCTGTAGTCGAAGCTAATTACATTCTAGTCTCTACAGATGGGAAAACTTAAATTTTACAAATCCGGCAGTGTGTCAGATAAAAATATTTTAGCCACTCTGAAACTTCTTAAAAACTTGGTCCAACAAACATCGCCGCAGTATTCTGTATTTAAATGTTTTCAAGTGCTTCGTTTATTTTCATAATTTTGGTAGATATGACGAAACAAAAACTTCATCAATTCTCAATCAGTAATTTATTTAAGGAACGACAGAACAGTGTAATTAACCTTGGTGATATACTTGAGTTTCTATTTGTGAGATGTAGAGCCATGAACAAACATTCATCCTACCCTATGCAGCGCGACTGTGTTGGCATGTCCAGGACAGATGTTACTTTAACAAGTCAAATAATTGTAGGGTCCGTGCATGCTCATAACGATGTATTAGGCAGCAGCACCGCCTCTAACACTACATCCGTTTTATGCCTCGATAATTCCTGGGTTGTAACTAGGAACAACGGCTTTAACCACACAGATAGGAAGTAGATGTTCGCTTCTATGCGTACAGCTCCTACTATTACTATCCGTTTCATTGTCTCGTAGCTATTTGTATTCATCTCTACGATGTGCCCTGTGGTATTATGTAACGCATTTCTTTTGCTCAGTGCTTCGAGTGATGATCATGAACTATAAAATGAATACGAAAATTTCACATCAAGACTTCATTCTCATGAAGCTACATGATATCTTTTTTATTACACATTTCTTTGAAATCAAAAATTTGAAAAAAGTAGTGGAAGGAATGGTATACCGTTAGCTGTGCACATGTTGACATGTTTTAAGACAAGGTTTGGGTAACTGTACTTATGCTAATTATAGAACACGTCAGTCACCCTGATTCTTCTGGTGACACACAGCTCAGTAGCTGTTGCAGCAGAGATTCTCAATAATCGGAGACTAAGAATGCACACGATGCTTGCACATCACACCGTAAGGTAGAAAATTGACATGCATAAGTCCTTAAACTTGAACGTTTACCTTATGTACAGAACACCATTTTTACGCATAAATTTATTAAATGCCAATAAAATATAACCTACACAAGTTTAGAAGGTCGACAGTACGGAGAATAAGGGTAGAAAGATCTTATTTGGAGAAAAGGAAAGATACACATGGTGCCAACAGACGTCAATGTTACTCCTTCCTTAGACATCTAAGCTTTCAGGTGCTTCGATGTGAAAACGATTATGCGAAAAAAAATATTTCTGTTGAAAGAATGCCGAACAAAGGTCACACGTAGGTGTCTCCTGGAGATCTGTGACAGCATGTAGCATGTCTCCCACGATCTCTCTCTCCCCAATCCACTATTATCGTCAATATCAGCTTTAACTGGCAGCAGGATCATATCATGGCTTCATTGACACAAACAGGGCGCAAGTGTATTGTAATGAAGCGGTATTTTTCATGCATTTCCCTAAATAAGAAAATGTAGAAATATAGCAGTTGTGAGTTTCTTATTGGCTTCATAAAAACGTGTTTAACTAAAAATGTGACACGGATACTGACAAAATTTGTCAAGCACATCTATTCACGCTTTACTTTTTCTGATAAATGCGATGTGTTCTTGACGGCGAAAATGATGTTTCACACAAGGGGACATTTAATAATTGTCTACATTGATATTGATCTTGTTTATTTTCCTGATTTCACACAGAACAGGAATGTCCCAACTAAAAGATTATTTGGATATTTTATGCCGTGCTTACATAACAATATATCAGTGAGCCCATTTTCAGGGACAACTAGTTGACATTAGTCATAACAAAGCTTATTGTTTGATAGATACAAATTGGTAAAACGTAACTGATTAGAGGCAGGAAACCTTTGTCTACTTGATGATTCCACTGTCTACTTAAAACTGTACAAATAAACAATAATTTGTTATCAAAAATGTTTAACTGTCTTTCCTAAAAGTGGGCTTATTGAAATATTGTCATGTAAACACAATATGAAATATCTGAATAATCTATTAGCTGGGACAAGCTGATTATCTTTTCATATCAATTATAAGAAGACGGACTGTAATTATTGTATTGTAGTTATGGACAAAAAGTTGAGATATTGTTTATCGAAAATTCGTGATTTTGAGTGTCGCCTCTCCTTGATTTGCTTTTGTCATAAGTAATCCCCAATTAATTGGCACGAAAGGTGGAATTATAACATCTGTAGAAATGAATTTTGAAGGAATTATGTCTAACTATTCTCCTCCGAATGCATTGCAGCTTCTCCTTTGCATACAGTTGACCTACTTAGGACGTTCCTCTTTGAAGCTGCCTTTTCCACGTTGTCGTAAATACTCCCGAATACAAGCTGTAATTTACATATAGATTGCAACGATAAAGAACTTGTCTTGCTTTGCATTTTTTGCCGAAGGAGACTCTTTAGCCAAACGGTGGTAATAAAAGTAAGACAGATAACTATAATTACGGTGCTGGGTGTTGTCATTTAAACTTTTATGACACGAGGTCCACTCTTTGTAAACAAATTAATTCTGTTGCGAAAATGGTAAATATTTTTAGTATTTACAGTTTTATCAATTGTGCATTTAAAGATCGAAGTCGAATAGGGATGGAAGATTTGTTGCCGGGGGTTGCTTGCTAAACATTCCCATACTTTTTACACTAATACAAAAGGGAGAAAGGGGAGCTGCTGATCGGACATTGCTGGCACAACGCCTATCTCTTTCCTTCACAAAAATAACTTGGTAAAGTTGCATGCTATTCTCTTGATGATAGCAAGGCGTACTTAATCAGTTTAGTTATTCAATAACTCTTGCAGTAAAGTTGTACATATGTTCATGTATATATACATATACAAAGTAACTCTGACTGCGAAGTGTTTAATTTCACTGATTGTGTAAATCACTTTGGTTGAAACACGTGGGTTAATAAACACGTTTCATCCGCTACTGCTTGTTTTCTAATAGATGCGAAGCTGAAATGGACACGTGCACGAGACAGCTGTAAAAACTGAGAAGTACAATTGGAAATAGGATTGTATTCAACGCCAACTGGTTGCCTGTTCTGTGGTGTTAAAATAATTATTGATCCCAAATTTGTTCGGTGGAAAACCGTCGCATTCCCTCTTTTGAAAGAGAACGAATGGTTCTCCTATTCAAAAATCTTGGGGCCACTGGTACTTGTTTAGGACTTTTCAAAGCCAGGGAGGAACCGTCGTCTGTATGCTTACTCATGATCCCCAAGGTCACTTTTCGCGCGCATTCTCCAGGCTGGCAACAATATTAGGTTCTCTTATTTGTGGATGGTTCCCTTCCCCTCAGATGATCTGATCAATAAGGGAGGTTATACTTAGCGGCTATTATTTTCTATTTGATGAACCACGCTTGAAATTGTCCGATGATAATGATAACGTTTGCAAGGTGGTACAAGGGCGAGGATAAAAACAACGAATAGCCAAGAAAAGTGAATAGAAATGAACACATGTACATAGTACACATGTAGAAAATAGCGATGCAGAACATAAGTGCTTTTTCTCATTGAAAACTTTATAAATCAAAACGGTTGTAAAATTGATTTCATGTGGGTCTCTAATAGGTTTGCATTTATTGTAATAACACTACAACTAATCATAGATAAGAAGTCGTAAACTGTGCGAGGTCAAAGTCTCATGTTAAGGCGACTTATTGCTCCTTTTTAAAACGTAAAATTATGTTTGTTTTGTTGCAATAATGAAAATAAAACATTTCAATGCAGGTTTTAAGTTTAACTCCTTATTGAAACCAAAATGTGTTAAAAGTACATCTGGACTTAAAACATCTATTTTCTGAGATGTTGTACATTTCTTCCTTGAAGGGATCTCAAGCCTTAATATCTGTTGCTTTTGTCGAGTCTGAAATCGACCTTCTTCTTGTGGTAATTTTCTCAAATACTTGACAAATATGAAGTGTGCCACAAAAGTTGGCCATGTAGTCTAGTTTTCTAAAATGGCTTATGCATACGCATACGACAACTATGCGGCAAACATAATGCTGCATGATGATGTGACTGTCAGTCCTGAAATCATTGAACTCAAAGAAGAAGGAAATGGAGTTAATGTTTATGATACAAAAAGCGAAGAAACGGCGGATCAAAACCAGAATACCTGGATATGGATTGGCAAAAAGATTCAGGTCAGGTGCTCGAATGTGTAAATTTTTTAAACTTGCTCTTTTTGTAGAAGGAGGCTCGGTTATTAGGCTCCTTGGCACACTGAGTTGACTTTCTCTCTTCCTCATGAGTTCATGCTGACTGTCGGCATATTAGACAAACTTATCCTTTGGTTCTGAAAATTAAGGGGATAAGGGAAGGTTTCATTGTCGGTTTCACTCTTTGGTCAAATTGACCAATCACAAGCAAATCTAATACAAAACAAATAGCAGCTCATTCGTGTCCCCGCTTCAGCGCTAGCATTGGGTGAAAACGCCACTGGTCCACTCTGAGACAAAGACTAGGGTTTGCTCTGGAATTTCAGACAGGACTTAATGGACATTTCTTTCTATGGCAGCCGAAATTTCTTGTGATGAATATTTCTCCTTGTGGACATGCTGCCCAGAAACGTATTGATCACAACTGTCACCGTTTATGGAGCTGCTACCTGTTTGTTTTCTCGCTTTAATATTTATTACATATTTTAGATTTATGGTATGTCCTCACATGCCTAAAGTATTTTATTCCTCTGACTCGCCGGAAAAAGACCTTCATAAGTATTGTCTGTCGTGACTTCGATATTTCGATATTGTAACTATTTCTGGTTTGAAATTAAACGTGTATTATGCTAAATGTATTTGTTCTTTATATCACGATTTTAACCATTTCAGACATTTCTACATTTTTCAAACAATATGAATTCACGGGATAGTTTAACTTGTACTAAAAGGGAAGAGAGAAATTTCATTGCTTTTGTTCAGATCTCTGTAATATTGAAACTGTACCGTATTTCAAGGTAAAACTAGTATGATAAATCCATCACCAGATACTGTTTCTGTTGATGCTTTTCGTCAATGGCCACAGCACTGATCAAAACAATAATTTTGTTGGATTTCAGTTCAGTTTTTATTGGAAAAAAGTGATGTAAAGACCCTTTTCAGATAGAAAACGACTAGTATGAAATCACAATTCCTACGCAAAAACCTGTTTGTTTTTGCGTGAAACATTCATTTTTTTACCAGAGGAATTCAAAGGATTAACGACAGCTTCAAATTGTCACTTTATTATGTTGGATATTTCTTATTATTACCATTCAGTGTTGGCGTTACTTATTTGGTTGCCAAGACAAGAGGACCGCACACTTGGATAACTATTTTTAAAGCAGACATGACGTTACTTAAAAGTGTATTAAAATTTCTAGTCAAGAATAGTGGTTTAGAATGATTAATAGAATGGAAAACTCAGGAATAGTTATTGCATTTCCTTGGCAAGTAATAAGGGTATGGTTGACTTGTTTGTTACTACTGTTGTCTATATCCTTGTACGTTATTGTAGTTTGGTTTCAAGTTTATTGGTGTGTCAAATGTAATTTACAAGACGAAACTAATGGGAAATTATTTCACTTAGTAAAATTGTGTACAGGGTGACAGAATTTCAAGTTGGTTGAAAACGGTTGGATGGACAAACTGCTAAAAGGTTTTGCAGTGAAACATTGGTGAAAGTGGAAAAATACATCGGAGAAAATTGTGCGAAATTTATATTTATATTATTTGGGATGACTGATCCTAACTAAACTAATCAGGTTGCTCTTTCATATTCAAAATTCAAGAGAAAATGCTATGTGATTTGGTAGAACATTCAACAAGGGATTAGAACATACTAGAATATTTAACTGATACACCAAGTGTTACCCGATATACACGTGTTGTGCAACGTGCAACAACAAACACGTCTCAAAAACGTTCATTACGAGAATTATCCTAGCGGCTAAAGAGTCTATCGCTGCATGGAAGAGTGAAGAAGTTTGAACAGAGTTCACAGCCATGCACCCGAGCCTTTCCAACCCCACCTGACTGGTTCCCGGTGCTATTTTTGAGCCCATGGATGTTTTAGGTCTTGGGTCAAAGAAGTCTATTGATGCATGCGCGATAGACTAAAAAGTCAATAAACAATATGCTTATTAGATTGCTTTTCTTTATTAGCATACCTCTCCTTCTACATTAATGTAAATAGTTTGAGAACGGTGACAGAGCAACGGTATGATTACTTTCTCGGGATAGGGTTAATTTCCATTACAACACTATTAAACATTTAAATTTGCTGAGTGCAGGACAAAATATTATCTTCTTACCGATAACCGTCTCACGAATTTCGTCATCACAGTAGTGTACGATTGTCCACATAGAGTTTGACGAAAATCTAAAATAGGCTAAATTGATGAACTTTTCTATGCTGGTAGATATCATATGAATGTAGGATAGGGTTCTTTTAATTTCAACTTTTCCGTCTTATTTATATGATTATCTACTGCAACCAATAAAAAACAGTGTATAGTTAACTTTGCTATTCAATCTTGTCAGCTTCACTTTCGGTCCTTGGTACTAGATGTAAGTGGTATGATCCATGTTTCCATACAAATTCTTGTATTGTTTCCTTTGGAAACAGAATCGAGTGATTCGCACAAGATTTGCTTTGTTCAAATGTAAATCAAATTTATACAAACATATTAAAACTATGTTTTCTTTCTATCGTTACAGATGAGCAGTATTTCTTCGCGTGGACCTTCATCCACGGAAAATGATAGCAGAATGCGCAATAACCGAAGCGGCGGGGGTGGTGGGGGAGGGGGCAGCTCGGGCCCCCAGACTCAGGACACACCACCACCGTCCCCTACAGGATCCTCGGACCGCGGGTCCAAAGCATGCTGCTTCTGTTGGTGCTGTTGCTGCAGTTGTAGCTGGTAAGTGCACTTTTGTTAAACTTTATTGTAGAAACAAAATGATTTGGTATTGATTGTGGACAAAGGAATTCCATGCAGTGCAGATAGCTCAGATCAAAATATCTACAGTCAAACCCCTTTTGCAAGGACACTTTGAATTTTGAGCTCAAATGTCCGGCAATGGCATGGTGTCCTTGCAAAAGGAGTCTTTGGTTGATGAAACCACTTAACAAACATAGGCGCTCATGATGCTGAGTGACAAAATGTCAATCTATGTGAGCAATAATATGTCTCTACAAACATTAATGTTATTAAATGCCACAAAAGTTACCAAAAATTAAGATATTTTTACTCATAATGGTTGACGATTATGTGTAATAATACATACATCATGTCAGAATGGTCAGTTTTTAGGGGTCCTTGTCCTTCAATTTGGACTGAACAAGGTATCCGGGGACTGCGCATGGCATGGTGTCCTGGAGTTACATTGGATTATGTTACATTATGAGCTCAAATGTCCGGGAATGGCATGGTGCCCTTGGAAACGAGGGTCCTCGCAAAAGGGGTTCGACTGTACACATACAATAGTCACCATTCACTTCTTTCGATAAAGTACACAAGATTTTACTGCAAGCGACATTCACTAAGCAAAATATTTAATGTAGTAATCAATTTCACAATCAAAATTGCGATAATATAATTTGTCTTGTACAAAACATAATAAGTCAAAGAGCACCAAATTTTCACCGTCTTCACCATCTTGCGTCAACGCAATTTAAATATGCAGCGAATAAACAGTGAAATCTGCTTTGAATCCAGCAATTTTATGACCAGATTTTAATAATCACTATTTTAAGCATAAAAGCGACAATGACAATTTAGTTACAAAAGTTATTACGTTTTTTTCCGATTTCCAAGTTCAAAGCAAATCTTCTTATATTCTGCCGTTAATATCATTTGAAAATACAACACTGTTTCCATTATGCCACAGTGTCTGTATAGACAAACTGCACTTACAAAATAGGTTAAGTTAACAGTAACAATGTGTGGTTAAATAGTGTGATGATGTAACTTCTGTAAATTCATGAAATACTGAACTGTTGTAAGAGGTGTATTGCTTGTTTGTTGTCATGCTTTAGCAATCATACTGTATTTAATCGTAAACAATAAGGGGGCTTTGCAATGGAAGCTAAAATAAATTAAACATCAATGGAAACTACTAAAACGTTTGCAAGGCACTTTAAACTTCCTCATGCAATTTTTACTAACAACTGAGAATAGAAACATAAACCCACCTGCTGATTGTCGCACACGTCTCCAGACACTGTCGGCGAGGTTTCATTTGTATTGGCAGTTTCATGTACTTTATTTCCTCCGCCTTCTTCAACCGCTGCATCTGCATCGTCAGTCTCCACGGGCAACTCATCTATCACTAAACAAAGCAACACACAGTAGGGTATTAAAGTTTATTCGAACTTCACTTATACTGTCGAATATTTGGAGATTCACACCATCCTGTAGTGCAACTAAACAATGTTATATCCTGGCTCTAAATCGGAGCTTCTAATAACACAGGTTCATGCCAATTATCTAATCAATGAATCTGTATTACAATTGATATTTTGCTTTCAAAACTTAATGGCAGATACTTCATTGACTCAAACCATTTGTAGCACTGGGCCTTACCAGGTTCCGACTTTACTGTTGATGGTAACTCCCCTTCACCAAGATGATCTGATAAACTGAGAATCGGGGTTACACTGCTCGTTTCTGATTCTTCTCCAATCTGAAAAATATCATATTTTATGAGTACTTTCTAGATTACATTATGGTAAATATATTGATTATTTGAACTTTTTCTTATCAGTCACGAAATCAACAAATGGAACTTATACAAGTTCGTACTAAGGAACGAAGAGTCAATGAACTGAACACATAAACTTAATCATGCTGTATTGATGCAATTAAGAAACCTTAATACAAAAGTAAGTCACCATTCTCTGGCATCTGATATAGACATTCAAATGAAAGAAGGATATACGATAGCTTTTACATACATTCAATTGTTAAGGTAGAATTAGATACGATAAAACAAACGCTACATATTTTTGTCCCCAATAGCTAAAACAGTAATATCCACCTTTTCTGAGATTTCATCCTGACTCGAGTTTATTTCTTCTATCGACTGGACACTTGCATTTTCACTTGTTTGTTTGGCAGCAGGATTTTCGCTCGTCTTAGCAAATGATGTGTTGGACTCAGCAGTTTTATACCGCTTAAACGGTCTTGTTCGGACATTCTTGTGCGGAAATGGTCTCTTTACAGCTGTAAGTTGTCAAAACAGTTTCCGTTGTTACAATTTTTTAATGATTGTGCACCGTCTTGCAAAAGGTTAATGTGTTTGTATCGCTAGAGAATAGAATGCAAATACCTGTCTTTGGAAATGATCTTCCAATGCTTAATCTTGTGTCCGTGGCATCGGAGGACAGGTTCTCATTAATATTTACAAGCACAATATGTTCGCTGCAAGAATAAAAGTCACACTTAGGTATTCATCTCAAAAAATCTTTAAAATTACATCGCGATATATTTTTCATTTACAAATAACATAATGCACGGAACTCAATACTTACTTATTTAGTGTAATGCCCAAGAGTCCTTCTATGGTAACCTGTTTTGCTGCATTGAGATCATTGTTGTACAGAAGGATGAAAGTTTCCCTCAACCTGTCCTTCACTTTATCGATGTCCACGTCCATATCTGTAGAAAAGTCAACTTTCATTTTACGTATGATAAATATCTCAAGTGTACCAGGTAACCCTTACCCATTGTCCGAAAGCTATTACCTGAACTTGCATTTCAGGGCAAACAACTTTCACTTATTACAGCATTTTCGAACAGTAATCTTCCTTGCCACGCAAAGAGCTTTTAAGTATCTCGCATATTTGAACTTACTAAAATATTGTCACACAGCCGGGCAGTCTAACAAGGTTTGCATATTGCAAACAGAAAAAAATTCAATACACTACCATCAATATTTCCCATGCTAACTGGGAATGTCAACTAGCCACGAAATGTATTATTCATTGCATATAATTGCCTTCAATAGCAAGTCCCTTGGCACGTGCACGACCATCAAAACCGAAACTGGACTCAATGCCACTGGAGCGTGTTTTTTTACAACAAAAGCGAGGTCACTTTTTACAACCATGAACGAACGAACTGCAACTAAAGCGTGTTTTTTTCACACACACAAAAAATAGGTCACTTTTTTCAACCATAAAATTCAGCTCGTTTTAAGACAGGATGCACTACTAATTTGCAAATACCGCACATTGTTGGATATGGTACACTTAAGTTTAAAATACTAAAAGCTTCTTACGAAACTGAAACTGTAAAGTCAAACGTCCTTCATTTATATCCCACTAAACTTGTTTTGACCCTTCTCGTTTTATATCTTTAGGCTCGACTCTTTTTATTTGTTAAATTACATTTAAAAATTGAACTATTTGAGAGTGGCGATGGGGAAAAATTTCTGTATATTTTTTTTATTTTTGATTAAAATTCACTAAATTGACACACATTTTTTCCAAACGCTGTTCACTGAGGCGCCAGAAAGTTGAGTGTATTATTTGGGATCTGATAAAAAAAATTAACAATTCATAAGGCTTTTTTTATTTAATTGCTTGGATTACATTTCCTGCCGCACTTTGAAATCGGGATTTCAAAAACAAAAAAACCCCCTCATTTTGAGGTTGAAACATGATGCGCACAGCAAGATTTTTGCATCGTAACGAGTTTTGTCAGGAGACGATTGAGAAATATTAAATATTTTATCATATTTATAAACAGTTTGGCTTTCTTGGGACCAAGTTCAATTTTTATTTTTATTTTTTTCCGATCGCCGCAATTTGAAAATCCTGAAAGTGCAATGTAATCCAAATGATTAAAAAAAAAGGCCTAAGATCTGCAACATTAATTTATCATTTTTAGCGGTTTTACGTGGGTTATTATTTAGCAAAATAAAATAAACTGAGCCAACCAAACTCCTGTTCAGGAAGTTTTACAAAACGTGTAGGTAACCCGCGTTACGTTACATTTTAATGTAGGAATTTGACACATAAAACAATGTTAATCTCATTCTGGCCACGAATATGGAGTGAAGTTTTAAGACTCTTTATCCAGTCTTCTGTCCCAAAGTAATTTTTACATCGGCGTTCAAGTTAAAAACAGAGTTTTCAGTCTGGGATGCTGAGACATCTGAAAATGAAAGGAATCGGCGGCAAGTCTAGGTTCAGGTCCATCAAGACCTGTTTTAAATAAAGTTTAAGCTCGGTATCTGACTTACGAAACTGAGGAATCCTCTACTGGTATTGAATCAATATAGACGTGCAGTTGCATTCCTTTAATCTCATTTTCAGCCAAACGTCATTGTACATAATATTTTCTGTTTAGTTTTTACAATGATTCATGCATAAAATTGAAGTGCACCTACTTGTTTGTGATAAGTTGGATAATTGTGCTGTGGTAACGATGTGCCATTGTCAACGCTTCGTATTTCTTCATTGCTTCCAGATCTTTTGGAAAGTAAATCAAATTAGGTCTAATTTGTTACTTTGTCTGTGAAGAGGATTTTTTACACTGTCATTAAATTACAGCGAAGATCTTTGGTAATTGTAAGAAGTAGCTGCCAATGAAGTTAGCAGACAGAAATTTACACAGATGCGGTAAGAATAGTGAATCGACTGAGATAGTGACGCGAAAGTTTTGTATTAGAAAGTGTAGACTATTGTTTTGAAAGAAGTAAAATAATTTTCAATGTGCAAGGAAGAGGTTGGTGTGGTGTTGGGAAGATGGGTATCACATAGCATGTCAGAACGAATAATATTTTTCTTGTGTTTCAATTTATACGGTATTTCTTAGACATAAACACTTGTAGTTTCGGTCTCCCCTTATTAAGCTTTAGCTATGAGACACAAAAGCAATACATGGGAGAGCAAACTGCAGGCCTCAAAAGAAGTAAAAACCATGTGTACACAAAATAGTACAGGATGAGAAAATCTGTGTCTTATTTTCAGCAAGCTTAGTGCCAATCAAGAAAAAAACTAATTATTGGCTGCATACAGGTTCCCTGCAAAAGCAATCACTGTTGTTTATCAAAAGCATAAAGGAAAATGAAGGATGATTTTAACGAGAAAAGACGACAAGTTGACCCAAACTGTCCGCAATGCCCCCAGGAAGTTAGTAGAGTTTGTCAGTTATCCCTTGCTGAATTAGACCAGGTCCTGGATGGGCCAAATAAATTTTGTTCGCTGCTTTATTCAAGGTGTACTCTATTGGAATTTGGCGAGGTGTAAATTTATTAAATTAGTACCTCGCGAGCACTCTATTGGTAACATCACATTTTCCCTCTCCAGGTACCCTTGGTGAGGATTGGAAGTTAGTGAGATCTTTAACACTATTGGTCATAAATGTCAGTAAACAAAAACGTAAACAAATGCTGACCAATCCCAGGCTTGATTTTTGGAACACACTGATTCTGTACACTATTGGATTTTACACATTTTACCTTGCGAGATATTAATTTAGATCTCTCGGCAACTCAAATAGAGTACACCCAATATCGAAAAATTCTGGAGTGGAGACGTTTTGAGGACTTTTATGGGATGTTTGCGATGTAAAAAATCTTGAAATTACATCTATATAAATATTTTTTGTTACCGGTATTTGTTGTGCATCGAAAAAAGTACAGTTTACGCAACATTTGGGGTACCTCTTGTTTAATAGCATAACAGGTTCAGACCAAAATCCTAGGATTGTGCTGACTGGTCAGTGTCGGGGCCAGGTGTCTTTTAATACTCATGTATTTTTTTATATTTAATTCTTAACCACATATACAAAACAGCAGATGAAAGTAAAACCATTGCGGAATCATTTTTGTATAATGTTGTGCAGCACTGAATCGATGGACCCAGGCTTTCACTGTGGGAACTAATCACATCGTAACCGTTGTTTCTTCAGCATTAGGAGGCGATGCTCTTCTCTCCGTGGACAGTGCAAAACGTGCCGCATCTGTATTGTTTCTTTTCCATTATAATGGACTGCTTGTTTGATAGATTACAATGGGAGTGGAAGCAGCATAGTAATTCAATTTTATGTGTTACACACTGAAGGCCATTGTCTTTAATGTGATTAGTGGTGAAGCCTTTTGCGGCTGTAGTGTTTTCAATCCTTCGACTTAACACAAGCAGGCTTGACATTGTTTCAAGGCAACTGCATATTTATAATTCAAGAGGAAAAAGAAAAGGAACGAAAGAAAATGGTGTTTTCTCTTTTGAGTAGTTTGTCTTCATTGGGTTTGAATTGCCAAGTGCTTGCTCAAATACTTCACGAATGTGAACCACAACCACTTAATGTCATGATTTATTAAGAGGAGCATCGGTAGTCAATTAAGAAACAAAACATACAAGAAAGTAACTTAAAGCGAATACTTAAAATTGGAATTTCTTTTCAGTTGAAATTTTATTCGACCTCTTTGGCAAAACTCGCCTAATTAGCCACAAACTCAATTAAGGAGAAGAATGTGAAGACAAATCTTGTTTGTCACTGCTGAATATATAACCTAACCTTTTCCCTTTAGGTTTGTTATTTAAGGTGCCAGGAATATGCTAAACAAACTTCATGTATCAGTGTTTGCAAATTGAATTTACAAGGGTCAGGCATTAAATAATAATTTAATTTGGTTTACAAGCTGTAGGCAAACATTGTCGTAATGGCATTACCCATTGTCTACATTATTTTTAACCGCTTTATCTACAGGGCATGTTAAACTTTGAAAGATATCCAGCTTACAAGTTGTGCCAAAAAATATACTTCTAGGTTGGGTTGTTTCACAGTAGTAGTTTTTTTAAGGCTCTGTCTGTGCATTTCTTGTCGTGGTGCACAGTGTAAATGGTGTTGACCGTTAGTGACTTTCATTACGAATGCGCTTTGCAAATTGGAGCCGCCTTTTTCTTGCTCCATTCAAATTACTTTGGTCGAATGCTGGAACCTGTCATATGCAGGCAAAATAAATGTTGGACACTAACAACCTCTTTTCAACGCTTGTGCGCAATAATGTGCGTTACCTTTGTCTAGGAACTGTTCATTATTAATGGAAAAGGAATGTGCCATTAGTTCTTTCTGTAAATGAAAACTCATTTTCGGCAGATTCAGAAATCGTTTCTTGTAAGAAGGATTTTCTGGGGTGAAGCTGGTGCGCGCACATCTCAATACATTTGTGCGCAGTTTCTCTTGAAATATTTAAGAAACAAGTGCCGTTTTAAGGGCGTGAAATGTAAACAGGAGTAGTAATGCGTAGTGAACAATAAAACCGATTAAGCCCCCGACAAACAGACGTCATAAATAATTCCGAAAATCAAAACATCTCCTCCGCGCTGGCAAGACAATTTTAACCACCAATGGAAACCAAAATTCAAAGGAAACCAAATGTTTGTTGATCAAAGAAATTAAAAATAGTTTTATTTGAATCTAACTGTTATTAGACAAAGTCTTAAATAAGTGAGTCTATGCTAATTATCAAATATCCAAATGACCGCACTGTGATTCAGAGAACAGAACTTAGTGACTTCTTTTGACCGTCAACACAAAACTGTATCTAGCCTCCTGCTTGGCTAGAAAACGGATAACGCGAAAATACATGTAATGCCTAGCTCGAATATTTACAAATTCTTCAGTCGAAAAAATATTAACCATTTAAAAAATCGTTTTCAGTCATCCAATGTGTTGGTAGCCATGACATTACCTTTAAAGAGTAAAAAGCCTTCTCTTGTACTCATGAGATTTCCCGCTATTGAATTACGATATTGAAATATTGAAGATGTGAGAAACGACATTCGCTAAGGGATGGATTTACCGGTAGAAATTATTCCCAGTTTAGCAAATTTGATTTCTTTAATCCTTCAAGATATCGTTATGCTTTTAGGATCTGTCAAGAAGTTTTGTTGTAAGTTTGAAGCTGTTTTATGAAGGCAGGTATATTGTATCACGAACTTTTCCCAGTTTCCAGTTACCGTGGGCTTTGATCTGCAGACAGATGATAGTAACCTTCTGAAAGTCTTACACCGAGTTACTACAGTGGTGTTACCTTTACTCTTTTTCAGCTCTGACTTTTTATGTATTTAATATTTCGGCTTTTATGCACGAATGTTGTCTTCTTTTCTGAATCAGTACGGTGTAATTTTTTCTTCCTGCCAGATTTGACAAATATTGACAAAGAGTATCACAAAAATGATTCAGTCTTGCATCCAATTCACATCGCGTCGAGCGTCTAAGTTCCATTTATTTTGAAATTTCAAGATTTTACTATAATTAGAATAAAGAGCCCAATTATTACTTGCAGTATAGCTTCATAGGAAATCTGCAATCTTAACAGTTCAACAACAATATGTGTGTATCAATACCATAAGAAACGTTTCCACCGATCATCTTTATTTCTGTCAAACGGTTAAAAACTTACATGCATATTCATACTTCATCATGTTGTCGACTCCTTCTTGGACAGCTTATTGTAAATATGCCATGCGTCTATTATGTAGAAATAAGTTTTGCTTGTTTCAACTCTCTTTGCCGCGGGTCATCGTATGTATTGAATTCTCATGAATACAATCCGCAGGCACCGTTGTGTGACAGGGGCTTTCTGTTCTAATCATCTTTGTACACCTTTGTGATGTCAGATGTTTTGCTCTCTTTGACTTCAAGCTGTGTAACGTTAAAACCTATTGCATGTCAAACTACGTTACATGACAATGTTTTGGTTTGCCAATTACAGATGAAAACTGGTTTACATTCTATTCACTTTTTCTTTTCGAATGTTGTCTTACATGAGGTCTGTTTTGAGTGAACCCATGAATATGAATAAATAAAAGAACTAATTAGAAGTGGTTTCGTGGCAACCTTTGGAACGTTACCATTTATAGTAGTTGGCGGATCACAAAGAACAAAGGAATATCAATTAAAATGATCCAGATCTTTATTGTTGGCCAACGCCATGCTGATGGTGGCAGACAAGTGCGCATGTACAATGTTAAACCAATAAAAGGTGTGCTTTCGTTAATGCGCATCACGAAGACAATAATTAACGTGCAGCTACTACACCATTCAGAGTGCGACTTTTCGCCAGTCCGACGGACAATGTCCGATAGAAATGCTGTCGGTCCGATAACTTTTGAAAGTTAC
>JBCAUI010051888.1:0-11117 GCA_038406195.1 Haplosyllis anthogorgicola | reverse complement strand
GCCCTCAAAACCCCCCCCCCCCCCCCGGATCCGCTAATGAACACTGACGACACTTCCTGGGCTCGGAAACCACAGTGAAAACCGTACGAAACAAGTGCCACCAAACTGTTACAATTTTGGGCCGAAATTCCAGGGTTATATGGTATACAATGTATTTACCTGTGTACACGCCATTCACAGCCAGCCTGACCGCCGTATTCTCTGGACTCGGCGTTTCTATTGTGATGGATTGAACTTCATGCACCGCACTTTGCGTCGACCGGGATTTAAATTCCAATCTCTACTTAAATGTAAAGTAAAAAAAACCTTATTTTTGCTACCAGTTATATTCGCACAACCTGCATTCAGAGTTCCTCATGCATACTTTCTCTTTGAAAAATCAATCAAAGAAATAAACTTTTTGTTTTCAAGTTGGATACTGCTAACATGGATCCAGGGAAGGGTGCTGCCTGAGTTCAGCCCTCCAATGATCACAGTTTCTTCATATCCATGCGTTTATATGGCACATTCTTCAACCATTTGACACTGGCGGATCCAAAGAGGGTGCCAGAAGTGCACGCCCCCTTACAGCCCAAATTTTCTTGATTTTCATGCAATTTTTGCTCATTTTTACTCAAAAATTCAGAGTGGCCCAAGTTTGACACCCCCTTCCTCCGCTTATAAGAAATCCTAGATCCACCACTGCTCGAGAGGAGCCTGGCGCCCCTGCAATCCTGAATCCAAAGTGTATTACATCTGGGCTTGCAACAGATTGAGCCCGGTAGTAGTGGCTGCAGTATGCTTGCGCATGCATCTGCAGGAAGCTGTTAGCCTATCAGCCAATCAGACGCAAGCATTCCCCAAGTTGTTACAAACAACAAAATTCAAATCCAGTTTAGATTGAGAACTTCAACAGACAACATGTATCTTGTTTGTCCAAATAAATTTCAATCTCTTCTCGGTTAAAAGCAAATCAATTGCTTTTGTTATTAGGCTTATTTTTTTAATCATGTGGATTACATTGCATGGTCAGGATTTTCAAAGTGCGGCGATTGGAAAAAAAAATTTTTTTAACTTGGTCTCTAAAAAGCAAAACTGTTCATAAAAATGAATAAAATTAATATTTTCCTCGATCGACTTTTAACGGATCAATGTCTGACAGCTTGAAGACTACCATATTCTGCCATATGAGGTTGTTTTGGTTTTTTTGAAATCCCGATTTCAAAGTGCGGCGGGTAATGTAATCCAAACAATTAAATAAAAAAGGCCTTATTCCGGATAATAACAAGCTAAATAGCGACAACCGCAAGTTAATACACAAAGTACAAACCTGTATCTCGGGTTGTTGTGTGGAGTTGGTTGTTAATCTCTGTATTTCTTGTTTGGCCTGAGCGGACTGAGTGTTTGTGAACGCCGTGTTAAACATGTGAACCGAGACGTAGGCATCAGAGTCACCAGTGTGTTCCTTGTGCAGATACTCTATGTAATACCTGTGAATTGAAATGCACAGTAATGTTTCATGAAAAATAGGTCCAGATGGACCTGAGCTCATGTGGTATTATCATAAAACTAAGACAATATAGGTTATGATATCACATGGAAAGAAATGAAGTGTCTAAGATCAAATCCCAAATAAGTGACCTATGAAAAAACATAGATATGGCTGCCAAACTGAAAATATAGATGGCATCAATATAAGTGATAATTAATAATAAGGAAATAAAGAGGGTGTACAGATGCATAAAGCTGCCAAATATGAAGTTTGTATTATCAATTGCATCTTCAGGAGAAAGGTTCGAAGAAAAAAACAAATATGGCTGCCAATTTGAGAATAATGGTCACAGCAACATAATTTTTGCTAGGCTTTGAGATAGGACATAGGTGCATATGTGTAAGATATGAAGTCTCTACAATCAGTAGTGTGTTCAGGACAGCTGTGCACAGACAACGACTATGACAACAACGAGACAATTCATGATTCTGTTGGCTATTTGGCAATTATGCCAAATGAGCCAAAAATCATAATAGCGATAGCGGGCATTTTAGCTCTCTGTATCAATGAGATGGTTTTGTTGTTTTCTGATGGACTAATTAACTTAACTTTCGTTAAAACTCGAACGGATACTGAAAATTCAAAACACTGATATGACTACTAAGTACTTACGGTTTACCCTCCACGAGGCTGAGTTTACTTGACAGTTGTGTCGGTGACTGTGAATAGTCTCTTGTTGCGGAAGTCGCTTCGGCTACAACTTTCTACAATCAATTTTATTTAAGGACAATCAAGAGAAAGAGCTCTGATCCCATGTCTGTCAAACTGACAAATGCAAATAACCTGTGCCTATGTTACTACAGGAAAAAAGACAGAAAGCCTCATCTGTCAAGGAAGAGCAATCGGTACTTGCGTAGTATTTTATATATTGTATCAGTAGCGGACCTAGAAATTTGTTCGGAGGGGTTTTTTTTTGGTGGGGGGGGAGGCAATGCCTTAAAATACTTGTGACTTAAAATGGTGGCCAAACATGTTTTAACAGGGGTTAGGGGGCCCAGGTTCCTAAATCCCCCTCTCCCCAATCCAATTTCCGCTACTGTGTTTACCTTATCATCTGGATCGCCTGTGTCACTGAAGTACAATCTTGACTGGTCATCCGATTTGATTTTGAATTGATAAATATTGTCACTAGGGGGCACAAAGTATCCACGCATGCGCGTTACAAATCTGTCTATATTTGGATCCATGTTGTTATCGAATGAGAGGTTCTCTAATCTCGTGGTGTTTTCGGCTGGTACGTTGTAGTTACTCAGATCATCAAAACCCAAGGTGTAAGCGGCAGAAGACGTCCATATCTCCCTCATAATGCCTCTATTTCCTGTAACAAAGGGGGCGTCAACATTGGAGTGCCCTAATTTTGACCCATTATTTCCGTAAAAATCATCAAAAACTAAATGAAAATAAAGAAATGTTGTACTGTGTAGGGGGAACTTGCTTCTGGCACCCCCTGCCCCCTCCCCCCCGACCCGGCCGGATCTGCCAATGGGTAATGTCCTAAGATGACATTCAATGTCGCATTTTTCTTTGGAAATCTGGAAATCTTACGACCGTCCACCCCCCCCCCCCGGCAACATTAAGCCTTTTGACTTGAAACTTAATCAATTTAACAAAACAGACCATTTTTGAAATAACGTTCGACATACCTGGAAAGTACGTTCTGTCGGACTGAGGTGGAGTGTAACACGTCAGTCGTGAGTCACTCAGTGATACTACTTCACAAGTGTCACCTACACGAAGATAGAAAAATTAAAAACTTTAGGTATACATTAAAGTGCGAATACGTAAAAAGACAATGCTACAAATGGGAGAACTACTATGGATACATATTTTGTGTGTATGAATCGAAGAAAGAAAACATTTTCATTTCTATTTAGGAACGCTTTTTATTAGAGTCTTACACATACAGGAAAGTCTTAATGTTATTTTCTGAGTCATGAATTGGAAAAATGTACTGTCGTACCTCCAACGTAGACTTGAGCCTTTGACTTTGTTTCGTCGAAGTGGTTGCCGTTGATGGTGAGAAGTGTCCCTCCTTCTGTGCTGCCTTCCGCTT
This sequence comes from Haplosyllis anthogorgicola, assembly GCA_038406195.1. Taxonomy (NCBI): domain Eukaryota; kingdom Metazoa; phylum Annelida; class Polychaeta; order Phyllodocida; family Syllidae; genus Haplosyllis; species Haplosyllis anthogorgicola. Next base: position 7,533 of record JBCAUI010051888.1, on the reverse strand, counting down.
GCGATAGTGTAGTAATCTCTAATATAAAAAGAAAAGGCAAACAACTAAATAAATAAATAACCAAGATTTTTTCCGAGTGACAAAAAGGAATCAAGAATTCAAATGTTTAACTCATGGCTTCTGACAGAGAAAGACAGACCGACAGTGACATCTCAGATTACCTGCGTAAGTCTGGAACATGGCTATCTTATTGTTCGCTGTAATTTTCCTTGTTTGGCCTTGTGGAAGAGATCTACAAAAGAGAAGATACAAGGTATACATTTGTCATGATATAATAAAATCAAAACTACAAATTATCCGTTGACAGGTTTTTCTGGGGAAAAAAAGCTTAGGAAATAAAAATATAACAAAAAACAAAATACCTTCCAAAGTGACCGCTGATGAGAAAACTAATGTTGTTATTTCCTATATTTTCAAAAATAAATAGTACAATTAAATTCTATTAATTTCTATAATTATTTAGCTGTTTTAATTTATTTTATATTCGATCTGATACTTAATTTTCGTTTAAAAATGTAAATTTCAAAAGTAAAATTATCTCCACTTACCGACATATGTTCCTTCAATTTTACACATGATGTAACCAATATCACCGAAACCGTCGTTTTCTAAGACGATACCGTATCTGAAGTAGATGTTGAGTAATTTAATGTTTTTCATACTGTTTGTAGATTTCATGTTGTATTACTTAATGAACGAGACATGAATTTCTAAAAGACCAACTAAACCATCTAACGCTACCTAATACCTATTTCTGTGTTTACAATGGAACTGCCAATTCGATAGTCACAACTCTCAGAATGGAAGCGAATGAACTTTGGATCACTTTTTCCGTAATAAACGAACCAGACTTTACTAAGTTTACTTTAATTCAACTTACAATTCATCATCCAAATCCGGAACATCTTCCACGGTGTCTTTTCTCACCTCGCACTTCTGACCTCCAATATAAACTCTGAAGTGCAAATCAATATTTCTTTATGCAATCGTCTTCACCTCTACCCTTTCCTCACATTTAAATTTTGAACCTCCCTCCAATACTGGATTTTAGGATTCTCCACCGTATGGCCAATTTCAAACTTCCCAAGCTTCTTTTTAAAGGATTGGATTTGAAGGATCGATCAAACCTATATGTCACATCTGGAGTGAAACACCAATGATGTGTATTCACTGTATTGAGGGCCCGTTGCGGGTTCCCAAGAAAAAACACAGGTTCGCACATACTAACAGAACCACAAACGTTACTCAACCCGTACCTGTTTATTGTCGCTGTTCTTCCATTAGATGCCTTCTCTTTGTTATTTCCGTAAATATTTGTAAAAAGTCTCCCATGAATTTTAATTATTGTTCCTGCAAAGTAACGCGTATGACATCAATAAAACATGCATGTTTACTTTCTGCTGAATTTTTTAAGCGAAATAATAAAACAAAGAGCTGAAGTTCGGTTTCTGTGGTATTTTATTTGATAAATTATAAAATATATACAACAGTGAAATAAATAATATAATATGTACAAATTTAAATATGATAAGTTCAAAATGTTGCACGCTACATGCTGGGCTATCATATTTGTTTGTTGCCATTTTCTACAGTTTCTCAGTATTTAACGTTGCTTTCTCCTACATTTTGTCCATTGAACCATCCAAGGCAATTTTATTATGCCCGTTGTGTGCAATCACCATTAGTACAGGTTTTGTGTCATGTCTTGTGTTCGACTGACTCCAGAAAAAAAATGCTATCTATTGTACCCACGGTGAAGCTGTCGAGGAATACAGCAAGTAAGGATTTCTTCATCCTCCCTCATTGAAGATGCACAATATCAACAAGTTATGGTATTGCACATGTAGTTCCGACCTGTTCTCCGGTATGGTCATGTGGTCCGCGGATTCCTGAACCTGAGTCTGGTTCCGTGCGGCTACTACGCAAGTACACGCTTGTACCATTGTAGTTGCAGTGTTGTTCACCTTTCAGTTTAAATCCGTATTGTTCACACTGTTGATTCAGTCCACACACCGTCTATTTTTATTGATGGGACCGAAGCTGGCGACAGTTCTGTTACAAGTGAAGATCTTGAAGAACCAGACAGCGGAAGCAGCAACGAAGCTGGAACTGGAGCTGGAGCTGTGATCAAGAGTGGAGCATAGTGTGGCGGTATCGCTTGTTGGCTATAAAATCCTGTCACTGGAGCAATGTAAGTTTCTTCTGAGCATCCCCGAGTATTTGAGCTGCCAGTGGTAACTCCTTGAAGGCTCGCTTCTTGCGGAATACCCATACTGGGTATGACTGTGGCTCTCTCTGCAGGATGGCTCAACATGTTGCGGTACAGGTTCTCAGCACTGACTTTGGCAGAAGGGAACGAGTGGAGATCCACGAGGCTGGCGCGGATGTAGCAGGTCTGGCATGGCGCTGGCTTCTTGGAGCGGCAGGTGAACCAGTAGCAAGCGGAGACACTGACCACGACGATCAGGGCGACCATCAAGCTGGTGCAGGACGCGATGACTACAGTAATAAGCTGTGAGTCCTCTAGGCGCCAGGAATCTGTAAAATACAAAGCAAAACATATTGTATTTTTTACGTTTTAACAAACAGTCCAAAAACTATCTCAACTCATGACGGTACACCATCAATCATACCGTCACAGATGTCTTTGGCTCACATGTAGTTGATGTACTGAAATTGGTCAATTTCACTTTGGCAGTGTTTGTGATGACAGACTTGAATGGCTTTATTGATATGATGAATTAAAATTGTCGGATAAAAATCGAATAATATGTTAAAAATACTTACATTGTTGTTGTCCTTGTTGCTCATTTAACGACGTGATATCACTTATAACGGCGTAACTAGCGTGAGTTGCCACAGCTTCAGAGGGATGGGTAGAACTGCTTTGCTCAGTGAGTGGAGAGACTGTACTGATTCCGTGTTGTCTTCCCCTGTGGTTGTGTCTGATGCGGTGAGCCTCCTGAGTGGATGTAACCTCAGGAGTGGTGGTTGTGGTGGTGGGGACTGTTGGCTTCTGGTACTCAGGATAAGTGCTAGTTACCACTCCAACAGGGGTCACCACGAGTATCATGAACCTCAAGGTCTCGTACTGTGCGTGATCACCCGAGACTTGCAAATTCTTGCCACTTGTCTACAAATAAAGAAAAAAAGAGGCCTGTCAAATTCATATACACAATAAAAGAAATGAAGTATTATTGTCACATTATTGTAAAAAAATCAAAACATGTTTCCGCAAATCCAATAATATTTGAACAATAATAAAGAATATTGTCTATAATTTTACTTTTTTGCTCCGTTTACTTTTAGATTTGGTACGATTGTAAACGTTTAAAGCATGTGAAATAAATTACCATGGCCAGCTTGGTCCACTCAGGCTTGTTGTCATTGATGACGAATAGAACATAGAGGAGGTAGGTGCCGGTGGTGTCCTGCCCAGTGGCTGGGTGCGGGGCTGACCAGCTGATCTGGATCCTGTCCGGGTCACTTGGGTCGGTTGTCGCAGGCTCCGAGAATTCCCACAGCGGACTTGGTACTACAGACTCAGCCTTCAAAACGTCGTAGAAATGACATGAAGATTGACATCCCTTGTTCTACAACGAAACGAAACAAATTAAAGAGGGGAAAGAATTACTTTCGCGCAAAAATTCACAGTTATTATCTTATCTTATTATTTTGATTGCGTTCCATTGGATTCATCATTACTTTTTAAATCCATTATTTACCATCACAAACAAACTACTAATTTTTAAATTAATATTTTTTTATTCAATTTCTCATTATTGATCAACCTTAAATCAATAATTCGACTAATAGCTAAATTATTCTACATACGCATTTGTCATCAATATTTTCCATGCAGCGCTCGCTGTATCCCGTGGAGAAGTAGGCATCCTGACAGCCACTCCAACACTCCAAGCATCCGTGAGCGCGCACACACTTATCATCACTTGGTGGGTACGACACAAACTGAAGGAAAATTTTAAAAAAAGAATTATTAAATAAACCATGACTGTTAAATTATAATTTAAACGAAATAACAATTATTAAATAAAACTATAAGCTTCAACCATGACTATATTTTAAAAGAAAATAATAACTATTAAATTATAAATCATACAGTTGACTTCAAGTTGGGACTTCAATAATATTGGCTTTAATGTTTAAGGTTTTATTAGTTTTATTGAGTAATAATAGACTCTAAATTACTATGAACCGAAAATTATTCGTAAAATAGAGAAAAGGGAAAGATTTTCTTACCTCCTTGAAGCAAGCAGCACGGCATGTGGCTATTACAATCCAATCTCTTAAAACGAGATCTCCTGGTTCCTTTCTGCCTTCCTCATTATTGGTAGTTGGTTCACAGTAACTTCCCAACACCAAAATGGCAATTGTCATCGCAAACAAGAATTCCATGGTGATTTTCCGATATGTTCAGGAAATATTTTCTAGTTATGCTGAAATTGCTATTTGCTGATGTATGTTGTCCTTTCAATGTTAGTTGAAGAATGATTTTGGATATCGAGTGACGCTCTTTTTATTCGTTTCAGCTAAAATCCAGACTTTCTCAATGTCAATCTAATCCTGATTGATGGACGGAAAAAACTACTCATCCCAATGTTATTACACACTTATTAACTTACTCTCGTTTCCTGTAAAACAATGAACGTGTGAAACAAACTAAGTTGGTTTCAAAGCATGGCTCCCACAGCTTACAAGTTGCTCCAGTTCGCCTATTGATCAACGCAACTGAATGGGGCGCAAGATGAGGTGTGGAAAGTGTGGAGTAATGTAAACAAACACGCATTGTCTTAAGTGTAACTTAGTTTGTAATTGCATAAGCGCCTAGATAATTAAAATGATGCTCTCCATGATTTATGGATGCAGTGAAGGATGGATGCATTGAACAATGAAGTAATTAGTGTCAAAACAAAGTAATATTTTGAAAATTAGTAAATTAAATTATCTTACTCATGAAACGATGCGTTAGAATTCAATTGTGTTTTATGGCATACCTGGTAATCCACTGGTTGGAGTTACTTTATCTATGTACGGAGTGTGAGATTCCAAAACCTTGGAGAAGAAAAGGCAGACACTGAAAAATACTAAGTCTTCCGTATTAAATGCTGGGAAATTTCAAATTTTAATACTTAAAGAACAGTGTTTCTTTTTTGTTTGTCTTTTAAATTACCTCAAATTTGCATAAAAATTTATTTTCCGAGCAATGATTTTTTTCACGTATTTGTTTTCCATCTACGCTAATCCGTACATAATAAACACCAACTGCCATTTTCCTGGAAAATATGATTAAAAATAAACAATCGCCATTTACCAAGCGGTCAACTTGCTATCACAAATTTGGATTATTCAGAAGTTCAGAAGGACTCTCCATACACATTTCATTAACCATCACACTATCACAAATGGGATAATTACATAAAATGAAAAAGAAAAATGTTACCTTGTGTAACACATAACTTGGTACTCGTTTGAACCATCTTTGTGAATATCACATTCATATTGTCTTGTACTTGAAACCAACATTACCAGATTACCTAACTGAGAGTTTTCGAAGTTGAATTGGTCACTGGCAAAATCTGCAAAATAAATTACAGTAACATGTATTTAAATACTTCGAAAAAAAACTTAGTAAAATATTTTTCCTATGGTCGATCTTTGATGCAAACACTAAGTCTAAGATAAATTTCTGTCACTGATTTACCTCGACCGTACAGGGTGATTCTTGTGCCTCCATTCATGCTACCTTTCCTGGGGATTATGCTAGTGACAACTGCAAATGCACAAAATCAAATTTATTAAGTTGTGGACAAAAGACCGACACAAGTTTCAGGATAATAACAAACGATTCAAACACGCTTATATTTAAAATTAGGGGAAAAAAATAATTTAGTTCGTTTTTGGTAGGTGGTCTTAAATGAAAAGTTTGAATCTTAAATCAGCCATCTTCAAGCCGTTGGGATCATTACCGAAATCTAATCTCCTACTTTTGGACAATTGTCCATGATAGAAAAAATACATGATCTCAGTGGACTTTAGTGACGGGGGAATCCTGTATTTTGTACCTGTGTCCGAGGTTCCTGAAACCATCCATATGTTAAGACACATGCACAATATTTTAAAGTCAACACTTTCCATCATTATTTCGTATTAAAATGAATCAGTAACACAATGTAAAAGATAATCTGAATAAATGAACATTGCGTCAATGGTGATCCCCCATGGTGATGTCACTATTATGACGTCATACAAGTGCTCGATTCGGACTTTTGCTTTATGGCATCCAGGGAGAATAATAATCTGAAGCAGTAAGTTTCGATGTTTTTATCACAGCTGGTAAAACCCGTTTTAAACTTTCATTTACTTTTCACTTGATGTCATCTGTTGGTTAGGGTTTCCAGCCAAGAGATACACTGGGGAAAGTCATAGCACTAGTGGCGTCATCTTTCGTATGTCATTCTTCCATTAAAAGAACGACTAGAGACGGGTGCCATCTTACCAGTCACCAGGACTGACTGGTCATGAATATTAATTAATGCAATGTGCTTTTGTTTTGGGAATTAGACCAATGAAATAATTACTTCTGGGTCATTTGGACTCATTACCATAACATTATCATAATAAATCCAACATGTCATACCGATAGTTAGCAGACCGAGGGTATGCTTGGAGACTTTGAAGTATAATTTTCTCCAAGCGATGACGTGACACGTGTCTGAAGTGAGGAATTATTACGGATATGAAGCCGGATGTGACTGATTAGAAAACCTCGTCAGTTATCCTCCTCCCCCACGTACATGTTGTTAAGCCGGGCTGAAGGCTCGACCCAATCTCTTTACATATCCAAGGAAATAGATAGAATTTCTTGAACGAACACTTTATCAAAATCCGCATCTCAAATCATGAATGTAATATTGACAAAGATGTACGTTTGTTCTGTTAAGGCAACGACTGAGAATGAATTGAGAAAGGGAGGGTCATGGTGATTTCAAATCATGAAATTCTATGAAAAACTACAAAAGCAGAAGACCACTGATTGGCGGTCATTTGTCCCAAAACAGATCTAGGAGTTGCTGCCACTTCCACGCAGCTAAACACGCTTTGCTCACTTATCAGCCAAAACAACAGTCCATAAGCCTATCACACAAAAGCGTAAGTACATCGCCAAATGAACAAGTGAATACTATCTGTTCCCCTTGTTACACGTTCAAGACCAAGTTATTTCAAAATTGACCTCTACATTTTTCTGATCATTTGATCAAATGTCTTCAGTAGCAACCCAGTAGAGGTTTTTCCTAATTCATGCCCTGCCTGATCTGCCTAATTTAGGCTAATTTCATTTCCTTTTTCTAGTTACGTCTGTAATTTTTGAATATTTCACTGTGGCTAGAAATAGTAAATATACTATTTACCGACATAAATAATATCAATAATTTGATTGTTACCAACATTTTGAAATATACAAAACTAGTTAGATTTCAAGAAATAGTTTATTATCAATATTATGGCCATCAA
>JBCAUI010051777.1:0-20636 GCA_038406195.1 Haplosyllis anthogorgicola | reverse complement strand
TCAGCTGTTGTTAAACCATTGTTAAGCTGTGCCAGAGAAGAAATAAATGTTATAGAACGAATAATAAGCTTTCGCTTACTCTGTGCATTCACTCCGCCTCACCACCGATTGATGCTAGTCGACAATTGCAAGATCTTTGTAGCGCTTAAACTTAAACCTTATGAATTTGTATTGCCCTACTTAGAATGTTAGACATTTTCAAGTGCGCTTTACAATTTTTAATTTTTCTGCTAGACCACTTTTTCATACTGTGTCACTCCATTCATGAGAGGGAGCCACCCCCTCCCAGATCAACTCCCTGGGGAACATACAGGTTAGCTTTCTCATACAGGGCACTGCCTCTTTTTCGTTCAGCCCTTCAACACAGCACTCATTTGTACATTCACTCTTGGGAGATAGAAAAATAGTTGTTGGGCATGTTCCGACGGTCCACACAATGGTAGGCGCTGTATCAAATCTTTAACTCATGAACTACAAATATACGCATTTTTCTTGCGTGCCTTGTAATCTTTACTTAAATGATTTCAAATTTAATTCTCCCGAAAAAAAGTTGTTTACGCCAAAAACGTTTTTAAGAGATCAATACAAATGACTTGTGTGTATTGATTCGGTTTGAAGTTTCTTGCGTAATGTTCTATTGAAAATCGTTTTTTAACGGTGAGAATTACTCAATTTCGTATGATTAAGGCGTTTACTCTTTTTCGATTTTTTGCTCGACTTTTACGTAACTTCTGAAAAGACACAGCAGTCCTTTTAAAAGTAGTTTGATTTTCTTAATGTGACCATGCAGGTGAATCCAGGAGTTCCCATTTAAGTTTCATAAATTGTCAAATGTTAGCCAAAAACCATCATAAAATGAAGAAAGTTCAGCTTCACAGCTTGTCCGGGGTGACTAGTAAACTTTAACAAACACATAAAAGCTATGATTGTGAGACTTTGCAATCATCCAAAGATAAATCTCAATTAAAGGCACCTTAGAAAATGGGAGAATGCGTTTCAATCATTGTTGGTACATTTCAAACTAATGTAACTTGGCCTGCGGACGACTGACTTTTACAAACTTCAGTAAAATCTGCGCTGGGCACACTAGCTATTGGGCGAACTTCTGTCATCAACGTACTGTTCTTCAATCAAAGATATCACTTGGTATTTTCTACTTCACAGGCAAACGTACACTGTCAACTGCGGGTAGTTCGCCCGATGCAGATTTTACTGTACTAGTCTAGATGGACGGATCTTTTAGTGCCACTCTTGTGTCACTGTCGCTTGACCGTGTCGACATGACGGTATCAGGTCTTTTGTTTAATTTAAAATCAGTGCTCCTAGGTACTACATGACTGTTCACAAGCCGTGTGTAAATCCTTGCACATTTTGCACTCGAAAAATAATAACTAATAAAAAGATTTCGTTACATTTTTAAATTTGTACAGGTTCAACTTCTGATACAAATAAACAATAAGCCATTTACATTAATTTATTTATACAGTAGACCTTCCTTTGGGCGATAACCCAATTTTGGGAAGAAAAATGGTCGCCAATGGTGTGGCGATCTTGCAAAGGAGGTTATTTTCTGTGTAATTTAATGTGTTAAGTCTGATGGCCTTGCAAACGGAGGTTGGTCGTGAAAAAGGAGGTCCGTCCAAAGGAAGTTCTACTGTACACATATCATGCATTTCCTCTACATAATCTTTCCGTCTGATGCATGATAATATTTTCCAACCTGTGACAGTAATATCTTTTGTTATATTGCATAACAACTTGATAATTGTGCAAGATAACAAAGAATTAATGTAAAAATATGATGAACTTTTCAGCAAGTTCGATACCTGAGTTTTTTGGGTTTTTTAATCATTTTGTTTTTATAAAATCACCTCTTTTACATAATTCACGATTATTAAATTGCGACTTAATGCATTAAACATGTTCTGCACATAAAACCTCCCGTGATTTCGCATTAAATTATTGATTTTATTGATGATTTTGTACTAATTTAAACCTTGTGGATTGATCGGCGACTTTTTCTTACATTTTTCGTGTAAGTTGTTTTCATGCTCTTTTAAAATAAGAAATTATCTTTGCATGAAAATTATTGAGAAGTGAGTAATTTTTCGACACCTTATGTTTCTTAAATAATGCTCTATTTCTAAAATGTCGTTTTACTATTATGTCTTAGTCTGATACGGTATTCGTCACCTCCGTATCCCACCGGCTTCAAGACCTGATTTAGCGAGGGATGCTTATCTGCCCCATATTGGCCCAAGTGGACAGTAATTTGGACAAGAGCTCTGCTATAACAGGATCTTGTGTTCATGTCAGAGTGTCTCGAGAGCCAGCTGTGACTCTTCACCATAACTGCAGTGGAACTTCCTTTGGGAGGACCTACTTTTGCGTGACCAACCTCCTTTGCATGGCCATCAGACTTTAGATATAACACATTAAATTACACAGGAAATAACACTCCTTTGCAAGATCACCACCCCATTGGCGACCACTTTCCTTCCCATAATTGAGTGGTCGCTTAAAGGAAGGTCTATTGCATGCATACCGTATGTCCTTTATTTTTCGGGATAAAATAAGGTGTGGAGGAATCACGACCTAAGCGAGTTGACTATGAACTGTAGTATACCTCTAATTTAGTGAGCATTACCTAAGAATAATAAGGCATTCGTGTATTTCGATTTCGCGATATTTGTTTTTATCATTTCACCTTATTTCATTCAGTACTTATACTTGGGTGTTTATTGCTGTAGGAAACTAAAATACATTCGTCTGTACAGTTTTGCACTGAGCATTTAAACGCTTAATCAGTAATCTAGACAAACAGTTCGTTTTCATAAACTTAACGCCAATCCTTTAACGCAACAAGTGTTAAATGTTGTATGTTGGTTTATTACATGATGTGTGGTGTGGTAGCATTGTGTAATAAACCAACATAACGCTACTCTCGATACTCATTTTGTTGCGTTATAGATGTGCATTAAGTTTATGAAAACGAGCTGCTGGTAGCGTTAGGTAATAAACTAACAAAAAAAACCCCGCTTGTTGTTGCGTTAAAGGATGCGTTGCGTTAAGTTTATACAAACTAGGTGATAGACGTACGAAATAAAGTCAAAACGTAAAACTTGTTTCCGAAAAGTTGCAGATCCAAGTCCTGACCAGTGGTCGGCACTTCTTGACATTAGTGCTGTATTATCTGTTGTGTACGGCCTGAGGCCAGACTTTTCATAAAGTAAAACCTGCTTTAACAAGACACTGGTTTGAGTTTGTTGGATTATATTTCGAGGCCTGCATGTTGGTTCACAACTTGATCAATTGTCCCTCAAAGATGGGGCTCTTCAAACAGACAACACTGCGTCAAGGATGTTCTTGTAGGAAAATGTGGTGCACAAACATTCCCATATCCTTCAGGGTAAGCCAAGACTAATGTGCACTGAAGACTTTTTGTTTATTGCATGGGCTAGATTTCGTGCTACACTTTAAAATCCGGAATTTGAACATCGGAATTTTCTTTATTTACTATTTCTGAAATAGATGTACAGTAGAACCTGCCTTGAAAGACACCTGCTTTGAGCGACGACCTGTCTTATACGACACTTTTTACTTTTAATCTATTAGATTTCATGTTTATTATAAGACAGTACCCCCAAACGCGACATAAGTCACCTAAATTTAGTGTTTTTAAGACACCCTTTGAACACTTAACAAGGACACATTGTGAAAAACAAAGACATCATTTGTTCACAGGTGTTAATAGGCTTGTTTTGTTTGAATGTGTGAATGCATTGCACTCAGTTGGTCTTTCATGGAAGTTTAGTAACCAGAGGTCACGTTAATTAAAGATTTAATGTGCTACATGGTAAAACCAAACCTTTATGCTAAGTCACATTTTATCCTGATTATTGTGAATTGTTGATATTGCTTAGAATTCATATTCAATTACTAGAAGTAGTCACACCTCCTTTGAGTGACGACCTGCCTTATGCGACACTTTTGAATAGAATTTTAGGGGTGTCGTTCAAAGCAGGTTCTACTGTAAATGAAATACCGGTAAAGGTTTGTGGACGTGATAGTGGACCGAAATGACTCCGTGCATATATACATAATAATTTTTATATTTGTAGATCAGTGACGAAGAATTGCTACAGTGCAGAGGGCTTGTGATCGACTACCTGAACATGTATCGCAACCAGCGAAGCAAGCTCCCTCGTCTAAGATTGGTCTGGACCGTGTCACGCCGTACTCTCAACAAGATGAAGCCTAGTACTCGCATTCTTTTGGACCTAGAGCCAATATTTGAAGACGAGGATGACGAGACAGAAGAAAGCAGTGATGATGCTGGTCCCTTCGATAGGTAAAGTGTTCCACATTATTTTCAAACATATTGAATTGAAAGTTTTTCAAACTTGTTTTTGTTTTGCTCAACATGGAGGAGAATGACTCTTGCGGCACAAATATTTTAACAACTCGTGTCATTTGCAGTGAAAATGAGCTCGAGAAGAATATCCAAGAAGCCTTCCCGATTAGCAAGAATGTGGCTACTACTACAAATACCATAGGAGCCCAAGAAGATAAAGAGGAGGAGGAGGAAGAAGAGATAGAAGAGGCTCCGACCTTTACAGGTAATGATGGTAATAATGTGCAGGACAACGATGACCTCGACTCACATTGTTGTGCTGCTGCTGCCGCAGGTGACATCCGCGACGACGATGATGTTTCCTGTTGTGAGTCTTTCATCACGGTGCATTCCAACGCTGCAGAAGACGGCATTGCCGCAACTGATGACGTCATCGACAGCAATGATATGTGATACAATGACATGGATCACTGCCTTCATTGAGATTGTGTGTGCGACGACCATGCAACCACGACAACTACAAGATAGGCATCCACTATCTGCAGTAACTACAGTGGTCATCGCACAATTTTTTTTAAATCAAGTCAGGGTTTGTCAGTCAAACTGTTCCCTGCAAGGATTTTTGACTGGCAACTGTCAGGTGCTTGCTTTCTATAGTATTTTCTCCAAAGATGTTCATCAGAAATTAATGAAGTCAGTATTGAATTCTGGGAACTAAGTGTTATAGTGTATAACCTAGACGAGGTCCATCTCTGAGAAACTCGCACCAGAAACCATATGTGATTTTTGTAGTGTTTGTATTTTTAACGATGCTCAATATGAAATGGCAATGGTAGCTCATCACATTAGTATCTATAGTCGGTGCTGTGTAAGACTTGTTGTTCTCGTAAACTTAAGTAACAATTAGTACGTGCCAAAAACGCGATTCAGTTAATCCAGCATTGGAACCACAAAGTCAAATCTCTGCTTGAATCAGAGTGAGAGTTCTTTAATCTCTAGTCTCGTTTAAAACAAAGATACTTAAAAGCTTAAGATCTGAAACGAACCAGACATTTGTCGTCAAGATTTTAAAATGCTTAGCAAAATTGTGAAAAAGTCTTTGTAAGTGCCTATTTTTGTGCCAAGTGCATTGGAAAAATGTGCTTTATGTGTATTTTCCCTTTCAATAATGAATAAGAGTTCTCTCAGAGATGGACCTTAAAACACCTCAGTACTTTCAACAGAAAAATACCGTTGTCGAGTAATATTCGTGCATAATATTTTGGGTAAACATTATCTCATGCTGAATTTCATTGTAACGACGTGTAATACTAGTAATATTGTAATGATCTCTTGGCCAGGATGTCACTGCTTCGTGGGAACAAATCAAATTCAATCAACCATATCTAAAAGTATTGGGGGAATAGCGTAAAATTTGTCAAATCTTCGAGTTACCCAAATGTATTGCATGTACTCTTACTACTTAACTGTAGTCTTTCCATGTTCCCACAAATAGCAGTACATTTACACATTACTTATGGTGCAGTCAAGCTATTTAAGCTTCTCAGTTCCTACTCTAATGTATACTGTGTTTTTCATGTTACATTTCGTAAGTTCATGGCTGAAAATCAAAAAATTGTTTTTTTAAAAGTTACTGATTCAATAGCGGTTGCTTAGTTGACTGCTGTTTATGCAATGAAACATACCAGAAGCATATCTGTGAAATTTGCAGTGGTCATCTTCCAAAAAAACAAACAACACATCTTCACAGTATTATATTTAATTGTCTAGGCTTTTCATCTACGACACTCTTCAGTACAACGACCTCGAGTAAAACTTGTATTCAAATATCGGCATACATTGAAGTTAAGCAGATTTGTTCTTGAAAAATTGACATTCAAAACAGATTTGTTCTTGAAAATTCGATATTCAAATATATTTTCGTACATCCCAGATCACTGAGAAACTGAAGAGTGTCAGGAAATGAAATACTGTAATATTCGGTTTCTAAGTCACAACTCTTGCTTGCATTTATAAGTAAATGCAGACTGATAAAATGTATCATTCAATACACAACTGTGAGTTTGCTAGTTAGTTGTATTTGACGATGTCTTGTAATGCTCAATTATTATGATGTGGCTACTGCATAAACATACCAATATTTGACACATAGAAATTGAATATTTTAGCACCAAAGATAATATTTTAGTCCCTGATGCACAGGAGCTTTTTGTATGTGGAAATAACTAGATTTGATAGCATCATTATTGTTATATGATTAACCCACCTTTGTATTTTCCTGCTTAAAGTACGTGTAAAGTGAATGTGATACGAGTGATTGTATGATTGAGTGGATAAATGGATGAGTGAAAGCAGCTAAATGCCATTGTACTTGAGTGCATATCACTGAACTGCTGACGTGCCATTATAATTGATGATTGTAACAAAAGTTCAGATCTTCCTCCCCATGTTGTGCCTCTCTAGTTGAATCCTTCCCAAAACTCAAAAGTATAAAACTGGAACAATCGGCCTCCAACTGCTCACTTAAAAAGCTTAGCAGCAGAATTTTTTTAACAACTCAAATTGAATGTGATAAAAAGGAAAGTACTATTCTAGCGATGATCTGCTTACACTTTATGTGTTTCAAAAGCAATGAGCCAAGTAGATTGGGTTCTGTTTACTAATGCAATATAACGCCAGGTTATAAAAGCACCCGGTGTGTTTATTCCAGTTTTTGGGGTCTGTTCGTATGTATGCACAGTATGGTGCCAAATAACGACCATTTGCTTATATTCATGTGCTCTATTCGCAGTTCTTCCCAAAAAAAGAAATTTGACTAAAACAAGAAACGGAACACATTTAAAGAAAACTAGACAATCTAGCACAATATGTGTTTTCACGTAAATTTTTTTATGTTTTTATCACCTATTGTGATTCAAGAGTCATAATCATTGTGGTTTTATATACGAGACTTGTGATATGAAATAGCTGTTGTAAAACGCACCCCAAATAATGCAAAATCCATTGAATAATGTGCTAGTCCTGCTTGTTCAAAATCGTCTACTAACCACTCGTGCTATTTATTTATAATTAATGCAAAGCTCTGATGCAGATTTTTTGTAGCCTAATCTTATTTTGCATTCCTTACAAAAGAGTATCAACCCAAACTGTTGCCATATATGATAAAGTGTTTAATTTATTGAAGTGTGAAAAGGTTAAATTTACTTGTAAGACCTTTTGATGCCTTGTGGACTAGGGATAACATTAAAATATCCAATATCCTTATCAGTATAATGAGATCTAAGACTTGTGAAGGCAAATGCCAAACTTGACATGTCTAAAGCAAAGATTTGCATTTTCAGTTCTGTTTTAAGCAATTTTATGACAGGGTACTAATACCATCCTGTTTGATACTGGTAAAAAACATAATTCAGGATTTCTGTTTGATTTTATTCTTGTTCAAGTTTAAGTTTGTCACTTTGTGTTGAAGCTACCGAATGAGTGTGCTCAAGTATTTTACATAGTATTAGCTTTTTCATAACATATATTATTGCTTAACGAAACTTATATTCCTCGATGAAACTGAAACTTTTCTCATTTCAACTTTGATCTCTTTGTATTTCAAACTGCAGTTGCTAATATTATTTAGTGTAGTTCGCTTCATCTCTGTGTATTTGAAGAAAAAAAGAAAAAAATACCAAAAAAATGTGTGTAAACAAATTAAGATACAGTACATAACAGGGACTATTTTACTACTCATAATTATTTATACCTCTGTAATGACTTACGATTATGTGATAAAATAGAAATGATATAAAAGTAGCATTCCATACTGTAAGCATAATGCCAAATAATGCCTTGATATTAGGTGGGCCCAACATTTCATAGTAGGCTTAAGGGTTGTTTTATGGTGCTCTATGCAGTGTGTGTTCTTCTCTACAAGTTGGTTTAGATTTTAGCAGAATATTTGTTTGGCTTCATGTGTACTTGTTATTATAAAATTATATGCAGTATGGCAGCACATAGTGTGTATGTTAAAATCATCCTGCCTAGCTCTACGGAGGCTTTGTGACCAAAGTAATGTGGAGGTGAAAATCTGTGCGATTTGTTATTTAGTTGGCAAAATCTTAGTGGTGTAACTACTTGTAGTTGGGTAAATCGCATCTCACTTATTGCACAATGAGATGTCCCTTGATCTTTAGTTTAATAACATCACAATTCAAGTTCAGGAATCCCTTTTTTGTCATGAGCGACTGGTGAGGAATGTGGGCATTACTACAGTGTGTTGTACCTTTGTGTGCATCACATTAGACCTTGAACAATCGATTCGTTCCTCGTTGGTGGACGGTATAGACAAACCGTAGAGGTATTCTTCATCTGTAAGTCTGGTGTAGTCGGTATTACTAATTAGAAAAAGGGGGCATTCTCACCAAAGTTTTCCATGCAGTCTTTCCGTATATAATACATTCACTCCCATCAATAACGCAGCTGATTGTTTTTATGCACAGACTTACTTAGGTTATGTATTGTCCAGTATATATCATCATAACATATTGTCTTCTATTATATTATTATAAATACAAACCAATTATTTGTTGTGTTTTTAAATTTTAAACAGTTTACGTATATCTATTTAGTAACAGTGATATAATAACAACTGGATTGTAAATCTAATCTTGTATGATATTATTGTTTGTAGATATTTTAATGCTAATTATAAGTTTGTGGTCACAAAAATGTCTTGCAATTTAGTTGGGTCTATTTATTAAGCAAAGTCACACCTGATTGTACAAAGTGGAAGTAGAATTTGTAACTAAACGCCTCATTTTAAGAGTTTGTTGTGCTGGTACAATTTATGCCTAAATCCGTAAAGAGTAAACCGATGTCTTGATGCATCGCTTCCAAATTTGTGATCAGGTTGGCTTGATCGTTGTTCAACATTGTAAATAGAAGTAATACTAACATTGTCGTGTATAGTAGGATATAATATATGTATGAATGAAGGACTAACTTGACATTAATGTGTAATATAATTAATAATGATATATTGTATATGAGGCAGTGGAATGTATTATTATTGTAAGTGGCCTAGTCGAACTTAACTAAACTGTAAAAGATATGGAAAATAGAACCATGTGATTCAATACGAAACATAATGCCATAAAAGAGATAATTACTTTCCAAAGTTCTCTCCAGGTAGATCATTATTTATGGTGGAAATAGTCAGGTGTATATAGCATGTGTTATTTAATTGTTCGTCAGTAATAACCAGTTTAAAAACTAACATTGCTACATAGTATGTGAAAGCTGTATTTGCTATGTCTCTAAAATGGTGATATAATCGACTGAATTGTGATTTAACAACCAATGATATATTTTGTATTAGGTCTATATAGCAGTAATAATTTGTATCTTCCATCCAAAACAAAAACAAGACAGACGACACATGTAAACCACCAAACCATGTCAACTTCAAATACTAGTGTAAAACTCCAAGAGAGAAAAATCCAGCCAAAGATATGGTATTTAATTAAACACTCGTAGTATTTGTCCTACTTATATGCTATAAATATACACATGTTAAATCTTACAATAGCGGGAACACATGATCATTTGCTGTACAGATAATGTGATGAAAAAAGCTGTTGTGGTTTTTGTGTGTATACCTCGGTCGAATACATGACAACCTACATGTAGATCTCACGAACGAACAAAAAAATCTCAAGTATTACATCTCATTCCTACGCCTAGTATTATGAACCAGATATTTTCTTTGACAAAATATTTTTGGAACAAGTCAACATTGAAAAAATTTAAAAAGTAATGCCAGTTGAAAAGGAAGGGAAATTCTAAGTCATATCAAATATTTTCTGTGTCATTGTTTCCATAATCGCGCAGTATTAACATGTCAAGTTGACATCGAAAAAGGCATTGACTTGAAGGAAATGGTTAATAATAAATACAGAGTAAAAGATATTATTGTAACTCACACGCTTTTATCTGAGTTCTACTCTGTATGTAATTGATCATGTGTAATTGCCATTGTATAAAGACTTAGTTAACCACAGGGCTGTCAATGTTGTCATCAGAAAGGACTGCAACGCACATAGATTAAACGTCACCAAAAGTAAAGTAATAAATCGCATGCACAAGTATTTAACAAATGGCATATCTAAATTTAAAAAATCTGTGTTTCGATACATAAAAGACATAAATTGACAGCTTTCTGGAGGGTTAACGTATTGAAATATGTAATTGTTTTGTTGTTGTGGATTTTTTAGTGGCGGGTAAAACAACTTCTGCTTCAGGTGCTATTAACTAATATGTATTTACGGACATGATATTGTGTCTAAACATACCCACATACCTACCTGTCGTACTATTGCTGTGGTATCACTTGTCAACAGAGATTTCTCATTTTTTGTGAAAACAGAACGAGTAACAAAAAAGATTGTACATTGTGTAAATTGCTTAATCATTTAGAACCAACTCAGTTTGGTTTTGTTAATTTGCAAATTGGACGACTTTGTTGGCTAGTCCATCTGTTAGGCAAAAAATGGGAAACTTTGCAAAACTCCAAAACAGGGCATTTGTACTGGCTAGTGGAATTTTAAAAGTTCCACTGGCTAACAATATCTGGTCAGATAAATGGTAAATGTTCATATCTTTCTGCGTCATTTAAATATATAGTGATGTACTAATCTGCTATCAGCTACTTCCTCCCCAGTATGTGTCTAAATCATAGCATGTTCAGTGTAGCTGGCAGTCTGTAAATCATGTAAGGGTTCCTACGATGAAAATATCTAATGCATTTTAAGCTTTAATTATTGGTTTGGGGTATGTACACTTAAAAGACACAATTTGTGCTGTGGTTTTTGCAATAAGTTCTATTTACAATGTTGTGAATCTGTTGATTAACGAAGGGTTTTTTAATCTGCACATAACCAATCTACGTATATACAGATATATTAGCCACCGGTGTATTCACTGTTATATGCTCACCTATATGCATGTTGCAGTTATTATCAGTTGTTACTATCACAATATAACCATTGTACACTATTGGATGCTTTGCAATGTTACAAAATGTTGGTGCAGCACATTTATAGCAAGTTAACCCAAAGTTGTTATTTAAGAATGTTTAATCTGCAATTGTATAATATACTAGTCTTGCTCATAGTTAACTATTGTACATGATAAACGTTTAGTTTTTGGCCATAATATTTAGCTAACCAATCACCATGCACAGTTTTATTATTCAAGTGAAAAAACATGACATGCATGACAAATGCGAACTACCAGAGACTTGTAGCATTAAGAACTAGATTTTAGATTACCACTGAATTTCTTATTTAGATGTGAGAACACTAATTTGTGTGCATTGTCATCTAGAATGAGACCAGTGTAAACATCGTTACTTGTAACATGCCTACTTGCCTAAATCATTCTCAATTCCATAAAAGTAAAACGACACTTGTGACAAAATATTGAAAAGAAAAACTTGAAGGCAAATAATGTATTTGTAGTATATTAATAGACACAGTGTGATAACTAGTGCCAATAGCCGGCAGATGACGACAGGTCAATGTAAAGTCAGTGTGTACTTGTATAGTGATGTAACCTGCATGTGTAACATGTTTTATCAGTAAAGGGATACAAACAAAAAAATAAATTTACCAAATTGTAAAGAAACCGTCGCAAAGTTTAGGCCTAGTCAATTGCAAGTTAGTCACACTTACACATTCATACACTCAGTTGTCTGAAGGTCACGATCTGAGGATCACATTAAGGAGGTTGCACAGAGTAGATAATGCGCCACTGTTTAAATTTAAAAGAAACTAGTGAAAACAATACAAATACTTTAGTGGTGCGTAACCTCCCGT
Organism: Haplosyllis anthogorgicola; assembly: GCA_038406195.1. NCBI lineage: Eukaryota > Metazoa > Annelida > Polychaeta > Phyllodocida > Syllidae > Haplosyllis > Haplosyllis anthogorgicola. The sequence continues at coordinate 8,420 of JBCAUI010051777.1, read as the reverse complement.
GTATAACACCAGTGAAATGTGCATGGATATCATATCAAATTGAGTTAGAGATTCCGAATATCATGTAATAAAACGTGCCAAACATTGTCAGATTTGTGCTGTATAACATTCAAATGAGAAGGAATATTGCCTGCAGTATTTAGGTTGTATTAAGTACAGTAAAAAGGCCTTGTAAACCGAAAGATAATTATAACTAGAGTAAAAGGGAATCAACCAAGCAATACTTGAGCAGTGTCTATGCATTTTATTATATTTAAACCACCTGAAGTAAAATAAGCAAGAGTGCTGCAAATGATGTCATCATAAGTATTTCTCCGTTGCCATGGTAAATTAAGTGTCTCTAAGTCAGACCTCAACATGTGTGGTGCTAATGTCCTCTACAAGAGACAAGCATCTGCTTAAATCAACGTCAACAGTAAAAATTTGCGGTTCACACAACTTTAAAATGTGGTTAACTCCAACATGTGGCTTAATTTTCAAACCAGTAAGGAAATTTGCACAAGTCTATATATATTTTTACCTTTATATTGATAAAAATAGTAAACAAGACATTTGTGATAGAAAACTGCTTTATGTATATCTATTGTGGTGTTAGTGTTATGACAATGAACTGTACATGTACCAGTAACTTCCAGCCAGTTAGTTGTAAATTTGACTTGGTTTCAAACTACATGTATCGAATCTTATTTTAAATACTTGAAAAATAAGTCTGAAAACTAGTATGTATGTCTCACTATGTAACTGGCTGAGGGTGTTGCTGCTACTAATGAAATTATATGTTTCCAAACGAATTGATTAACGATTAATTGATTGATTACATTTTACTACTTGTATATTTGACTGTTACGCGGTTACTACTGTAGTAGGTAGATGTACATGAGTTTAGTTCTAGTTTTTTTGGTGTTTTTTCGTCTTGCCACTTGTTCGTCTATCCGGGTTTGCCGACAGCTTGTTGCCAATAATGTTTGTACCATTTTACACACAGTGACATTACGCCATCATACAATTAAACTGGTAAAACCCAGGTGCATTTTAAATTGAGGATCCTAGTGACTAAAAAAAGGTAGCATGTGTTTCTATGCCAAATGCGCTTGTCAACTGGATTAATTCCAGGTAAGAATGGTGCAATGTTTTCGCATTACAAACGGTAACCAAATGAGAATTTAGCTGTATTTGTGTCCAGTCTTACCAAGAGCATCAAATTGGCAGCATTTTAAAAATCTATGCAGGAATATTCAAAAGGTTCTAAGCAGCATTTTAAAAATCTATGCAGAGATATTCAAAAGGTTCTTCGTCACTAATTCGATAAATTGGTTACACAAGCACTGTGGTAACCAATGTCGGTGTGTAAAGTGGTGCAAATGTACAGGGAACAAGTTTGCATAATGTACAACGTGACAGAATGTGTTTATATACTCAAAAACATGATGCCATATCAACAAGTGCTTTGTACAGTATGTGAGGGCAGCAGATGTGAAAAACAATAGGGAGCTGTTTACTACTTACCATACAAACCACCACCTCATTGTCCAACAGTGCTTTAATATTCTTGTACATGTAACAAATACCACAGATACCCCCGAAAAAAAACCGACCCATATCTAGCCAACCCATGTTCCATTGACTTTCATGATCAGCATTACCATAACGAGATCCTAATTGGAGGGTTCAAAGGTCAGGGTCATTATACTGAGTTTTTTACAGGGTTCACGTTTTCATCTTGCAGGGTTTATGGTGCTTCTCAGCAGTGAATGTTAAACCGGTCAATAACATTTTATTTTGTAAATGGCCTACAGGAATAATTGTCAATCCATCCAAATATTTTGGACACAATTATTTGGTGCTAAGGGATAGGGTTAGGTGGTTGGGAGGGGTTGTAAAATGGATATACGCGTGTTCAGATGGCATAAAAGCCGTCATACTTGGGAAAGGCCCCGATCCAAGGGAATTGAGTCAATGGAGACCCAATACATAGGGAATGTTCAAGTATGAGACCTGGGGCAGGGAAAGGAAAGGGGTGGGAGGTGATACTGGTATTTCATAGGGTTGGCTAAGGTGCTGCTACTGCTGCTGTTATACTGTGGTATTACAATACACTGCATATACCAAGCTCCCTGCCCACACTGCTGTTCCCACTGGTCTTGTACATTAGTCAAGTCCAGTCTTGGCTGATGTACAAGATACTACTGCACATAGCTCATCCCAAAATCAAGACAAAAGAGCTACATCTAAAGTAATATTACAAGGTTTTTATCAGATGTAAAATTATTGTGCAATAAGTGATGCAAATTATATGCACTCCATTTTATGATTATTGTTATTACTCTATGTATAAGTGACTGGTGCATTACAATATAATCAGAACAAGTGTAAAAGGTCACAGTGTGACCACCGGCACTCTTGTAATCATTCTCTATGTAACTTGCTGTGTTTTGAATAGAGGAAATAAAGATCTCATTCACTTCAATTTTCTGTTTATTTTCATTTTTTAACAAGACGGTAATGTTTTACTACACGAATCGATTTAATCTTGACTACTTACGATACCGGTTAAATAACTATCATAGTTCAATATATACATATCTACACATGTATGTACACACGTAATAAACATTGTTCCAAGGGAACATAAGGCCACACCAATTTGTTGGATCACTTTTCCCTCCGCTCCCAGAAATAAGGAATTGTGAAAAAGAAAATCGGAGCCCAAATAACCCAAGATTTCAACTTTCCGTCACCCCATTAAACATAGTTCGGAAAAATTATTTGTTGATACTGTTACTTTTAAACTAAAATGAAAAAATATATATATAGCAAAGTCTACAGTTTTTCCGATCGCCATTCTTCAAAAATTTCGTCCATTGAAACGTTATCCAACAAATAAAGTCTGGCTTTAAGCAGCAACTGTAAGCTACATAGGTACATCATTTGATTATGGAAATTCATAAATCTTAATGTGAGTTACATAAATGCAGTTCGATCATTCTACAAATTAACCCGTTACACATTGCACAAGCTTGGGAGAACATAATTATGTCGACGACTCTAACATAATTCACTGTGTATCACTGAATACTGACTTGGCTCACGCCTCTTTCTTAAATGTTCTTCACTGAAAAAATCAATTGTTTTAATCCAGAAAAAATATTCTACCATAAAGAAATATTACAAGGAACCATGGAAGAGCTGTGCGTTAATTCGAGCACACGTCTACACGTGTTATTGCAGACAAATACAGTTGTTTAAGGAAGCTGTGAGGCTTTGTACATGTCGAATAATCTAATGTAATCGTATTCACAGGAGGAACACCGCTTTCGTCTCGCCATCGGAGGTAAACGTACCATTTTTAAAATTCCACTTTTTTTCATATTTTGGTCAGTGGGCAAGTAATGTGACTACTTAATAGCATGTTTTCATAAACTTTAATGGTCATTAACATGCTTAACATGATGTGAAACATGATGAAAAAGTCCCCGTCAGTCAGGAATAACGTTCAAACATGACGTTGTTCGTGCACTGTTCCGTGCTTTCGAGCAGTGTGACGTTTCGTGGCTCGCGTACAGTCCTACTCCATTGTTTCACAATGTTGCATTTTAATTAATGAATCCACTGATGTAAAATGTTACACCCTCGGGTACCTGCTGACCCTGTGTTGCTGGCTGTTGGAGGCAGGTCGGTAGTGGGGTAAGATAGGGATCCCTGCAGCCACTGTGTCCCTGCCACGACCTGCAATTATCTGGTGCATGTTGAATTCGCACCTGCAGAGTGAACCCAATCTTCGTTTTACGTAGCCCGGTCGGCATGTCTGAAATGGAAAGAAAACGAATGTTTAAGCAAAGAAAAATAAATTTCAGAGTTATTAGGCCCTATTGCTAATTTCAAAGTTTAATTTGAAAAGAAAACGTAGTCGAAGCGAATAATTACGTGATCAGTGCAGGGGTCCACAATGTCCATGGCGGGTGTGGGCATCTGGGTTGTAGTTATATCGTCACACCTAAAAATATGATAATCACAAAGCGAATTTAAATTGCTATGTTATGCCTTTGTATTGTAATCTGCTCCGCAAATCATGAAATTGTCCGTAATATAAAATATAAAAAAGTTGTTTTCCCTTATTGCGTAAGAATACACGTAGTTACCTGCATGTCGAGTTGTTGAAAACTTCATCATGCGCACAAGTTGGTTTGTTCTTGCACACGCACGCACACTGCATGTTCTCCCAGTACTGGTTAGGAGCGCAACTTGTTGCCATCTGTTCATTGTTACAACGACAAGAGCAAGAATCCTCGTCGTAAGTGTGAATCTGAAGAAGTGAATGCTTGGTTAGCTTCAACATACAGATTATGGTTATGGTTGTCTCATTTGGCAAAAAATACCAAAGAGCCAAATGAATCACCGTTCCATGGAGGAATAATTACAAAAAATTGAGTACTCGTTCATTTGCTTGTACAAAGTCTGCAGATTGCCCAAAGATGTGGTATGGTATGCTGTAAGATGATTGATTAATATTAATACCTACCAACGGATTGCAGTCAGAGGATTGTACTCTACAATTGCATTCACATTCCAAGTGTTCTTCCAACAGAACTGTATCCATTCCCTCGAACATAAAGAATTCGGCACCAGGGTCCGGATGTCGTGCTCTCATAACCTTAAACATAAGAGTAGAAAAAAGGTTGACTATCTGAACGTTTGTATTTTATACTTAGTATCAATCAACGAAAAGAGTTCGGTTACAAGTTCACTGCGTCAAATTTTCTGTGACATTTGGCTTGTCACGTTAGTTACCAGAAGCTTCCATCTGGTTTATTTGTTTGTAAGCAACACTTGATTTATTCTTGTTTTAAAAATGACAGCTTAAATTGTATGAGACCTGCATTGGGACATGCATCTAAACTTATCAGCTCTTATAAAAAAAAATTCATTTTGTGTCTTTGAAAGTCCTTACTGTGTCTTTGAATCAGAAAAAAACGCCTATTGTTCTCAAAATGAAGAACGTTAACCAGACATTCCATCCTCTGAACGCTAATCTTATTGTATTTGAGTTTGTAGGTACTTATTCTGTGTAATTTTTTATTTATCGTCTCATCCCTAAAATTGGGATGTCTCAAATATTGTTAAAACAATGTAGCCAGAGGGTTCCGATTATTAACGTGACAACTTTATTGAATTCTTGTCGAGATATAACATTTTTCTTCTTTGAAACGATACATTTCAGAAACCACATTTCAGTTGCCACAGATAAATTTTGAAATTATGACTGCACTTAGCAAATGGCCAATTTTGCCGTATGTCCTTGTAATCAAAGTTGCATTCATTGCTTGTATCTCTTGGGTATTTTGGGGCAAATAGCTTGATCAGCTCTTTTGGCATCGACAAGTCAATATTGGCAACATGTTTAAACCGTTTTAATATTGCTGCATTTAATTTTTTTTAGATGCTAACAGCGGGAAAATATTAACTTGGCTTGCTTGTATCAAATTTACTTTTAGATAAATAGAATTTAAGAATCGCATTGTTTGTTTCGCAAAGTGAACAGTTCGAGATTTTTCGAAATGACTTTAGCGAAACGTTTTTTGGTGTATGAAAGTATGAAATTTATAATTGTAAAAATGAACAATTATTTATTGACAAATTTATACAAACTTCTTGTCTATTAAATCGCACGAAATTTCGAAATGAAATTCTGGAACTCAACGAAGAAACATTTGGCAAAAAAAAGAAAAGTTTTTTTACGTAATCAGTAAAGTCATTTTGAAAGACCTCAATGGTCTCGCAGTTGCGGCTGAGGATACTTACCAATACTGGATACTCTTGTGTTCGTTTGGGTCGACACTCTAGCAGGTCATGTCCGCAGCATCCCCCGCACTGCTGAACACGGGTACAGCTCGGCCAGTACAAGATGTGCGAGTCTGCGTGTGACGGGATGCGTAATGACGTCATCCTCGGTGCGCACCCGTCCTCCACCGCCATGACGGACGTCGCTATACCTGTCAAACGAGAGAAACACAACAGATTCAGTGCAAAATCAGCGATTCAGTATAGGGCACATTCAATGCAACAGCAGGGAACGAAGTGTAATTTGCATTTATTGCCTGTCAGGTGCTGCCACAATTGTTGTGCGGCAGAATTCCTATGTTTTACCATTGCAGTTCAGCACACCATCACACAACTTTAACTATAAAATTGCTATATTTAACATACACATACACATACACCCTAGTGAATCAAGTCAGGAAAATCTCGTCAAATTTAAAAACAAAATATGTTTAATATGCGACCTAAACGCATAGCGCAAAGGGAGCTTTTCTTGTTCCATTCATGATTCAGAGCATAACATTTTTTTCAAATCTGGTACCGATATTTTTTTCTTGTTCTGGTTGTGTGATGCAAATTGAGACAATTATCTAAGCCACTAAGCAGTTCTCAAGTTACAATATTTTCAGCTTGCATTGTCTGTTTCATCAAATCAAAGAGTCTTTCCTGGAAATAAGTTTTAAAAGGAGCATATGCTTCATGGCTTTTGACTGTAGGATAATTTCTTCCTTTCAGTCATTTTCTTTAATAAGTGTTATTCCATTGTAAAAAGTAAACTTTGAGAAAAACAAGAACCAATTACCATATCATATTAATTGGTTTGTTGAAAATGTAAAGTTTGATTGCTCTTGTGAACAAACTTTTCCAATTAAGGAAGGCATTAGATACTCCAAGGATGGACCATCCAGATAAATGGGAATGAGGCATTGTCACATGAGTAGAATCATTAATAGAACGACAACACAAAACGAAAAGATTTACTGCATAATTAGAGACGTTGCGGGAAACAGAGAAAGAAGAAGACAGCTTCATTACTCATAGCTAAGGTTTGTTACATTCCCTTTAGATTGTTCTCGTAATTTACCAACATTCGTCAGAATGGACAGGATGGGTAATTAATGATAACAGGCAGTCTTCCGATTAGTCGTGGCAATACAATGAAGATACATTCTGTCCGGCAGTTATTACTACAGTAATGACCACGTTCAGGTCAATGTTTCCGCCTGTCGTGTCCACCCCACGCAGGAGGAACCAGAGAGAAATAAGATTTTGGAACTTATTTACCTACTTTCAATTTAAAGGAAGTATCGACTTTATTGTCAAAAGATTCCCGTTGAACGTTTATCATATCATCACGGTTTCATTAAAATTAAAAACTAGGCTTACGTTATTTCCCAAGCACACTGGCATGATCTATTAACCAAGGAAAGGTTTTCTTATTTACTTTTCCTGCCTAAATATACAAATTTGCCCGATCAAACAGGCGAATTAATACAACTATTGGTGACTACAACAGCAACATTCAAGATACTGGTATAGTTCAATGATTTAATGGAAGTAGTAAATTTGCCTAAATTATTTGGCAAATTTGCCTAACCGAGTCAGGAAAAAAAAAGAGATAAACCTCTAATGCTTACAATAACACTCTTTCGGGCTTATAAATAATATTACATTTGAGCAGCAGATATGTCTGCTAATTTGAATAGTTTCTATCGAAGTGCTACTTCAACTGAGGTATTTCTACCATTTCCACGGTAACTTGGGTTACACGCCAATAACAAAAATGTTGTTATTCCATGTTGTGCATGGTACCATAGTGTAAACGGAAGGTGTGGGCATGAAGCGTGTGGAAGCAGTACTATTGTTTTGTCGAATCAATTATCCGCAAAGATTGTTCATGGATTTCGTAAGATTTTCAACCTTTGAACAGTCTGTAATCAAAAACATTTCATAGTTTATCAAACACATCACAGGGGCTTGAGATTTCTATCTGGCTAAATTTAGTTATGCTCCATAATTGTTCCATCAGACTTATGTTAGACTCTTCACAACCTTTTCCAGTTGCAGTAATTTCTAAACCCCAAAGCCTTGATGGAGTGCTTGTAAAATGGCAAGGTACATTTATGCGCAGTGAAGTAGTGACAGACTAACAAGCAGTTTGAGCTGCTTGGTAATTGCTTTGGAGGTCTGGTTGCTACTGATAATGGCCTTTAATAGTGTGTGGTGGACAATGCTCTTGTGGGATATAAAGTGACATTCCCTTCCTACTCCAAACTGTTTGTTTGTAACAAAATTAAGTATGTTTTACCATGAGAAAATAAAGTTAACTTTATGTGTCCATGGTTTTACTGACTAAATAGTCCTAGTATTTTCAAAATGAATTATTTAATCATACTACTAACAACTTTAAGAGGCAAAAGTGTCACATTCCTGACAGGGGGGTCAGTCTGCAGGATGACCTGCCAGCCAATGAAGTGCCCTCCTCACTGCCAGACATAAATTATGTTAATGAGCTACCATCCCATGATGCCTTGCCAGAGCCAGTGGGGGGGGGGTGATTGTCTGTCTGGAGGATGACCTTTTTGCACTCACCTCACCTGAGG